>CM018034.1:14872616-15077616 GCA_008638375.1 Nyssa sinensis
TTTATATATAAAACTTAAGCCTCAAACAGAAGTTATTGGTGATACCGGATATGCAAAACTTATTAAATTCTTTCATACAATATAACCAACATTTCACATTTTCATGCTTGAATTGAACTGCATTTAGTGTTTGGGTCTCAAACATAAGTACCTGCAAGACCACAGCATGGGGGAAATTCTTGGCACACTCTTCCATTAATTCTTTCCCCAAAGGTGCCGCCCCAGAACCAATTTGTCTCAGCGATGACAAATCATACTTTTTTACCACACTCTGCTTAGACAAAGCAAGAATAATTGGTGGCACAACCCACAAATGGGTCACCCTATACTTCTCAACCGACCTCAAAATCATCTCAAGATCAAACTTCCCCATTGACACAATCGCATTACCCCTCTGCAGCTGCGAATACATAATAACACAGAGTCCAAACACATGAAACATTGGAAGAACGCACAAAAACACATTATACATCTCGCCAGACAATTCTTGATCGGCAGTCACCATTAGAGCCGCAGCAATGAAATTACGATGGCTCAGTACCACACCCTTGCTTGTCCCCGTCGTGCCCGACGAGTACAATAGAGCAGCTGTGTCGGATTGTTTAATCGAAGCTTCTCCAAAATTCGACACCGGCCTAGCATTGTTAACTAAGTCAGTAAACGATATAATTCTTGAAGTCGAGTCCATCAATTTCCAAGATTTTTCTGAACCCAAAATCACAGCTGGTAAACCAAACACTTTAACTTTTTCCCATAATTGGGGAACAGTGATAATAAGCTTCGGATTGCAATCTTTAATTTGTTTGGAAAGCTCCGAAACAGTATAGATAGGATTCACGGTGGTTGCAATGGCGCCGATAGCGATGATTCCAAAGAAACAGAGAGGGAATTGGATCGAATTTGGGGCAAAAATGAGTACAACATCATTTTGCTTGATACCCAATTGTAGTAAACCGTGAGAGACTTTGGAAACCGTGGATTTGAATTGGGCGAATGTCAAGGTTTCGCCGGTGTCGGCGTCGAAGAGTGCGGGTTTGTCCGGGAAAGAAGAGGTGTTTCGGAAGAGGAACGAGACCATAGAGAGGTTGGGATCTCTGGGGAGGACTAGAGGGGGTCTGAGAGATCTGAAAATGCCGTCACGGCCATACCCAGATTTTTCCATTGTGTTTCTGGGTTCAGATTTACAGAGGAATGTTTTGGGATGGGTTCGTGAAGCGATTGTTGTTGGAAGTTCTACAAACACTCATGCAGCGTGAATATAAAGGAAATTGTATGGTGTGTAGAGAAGAAGAGGGAGATTTGTGGATGAAGATTGAAGATTTAGCAAATCGAGAAGAACTACTTGCTAGGGTGCTTTGCCGTGTTCGATTAAATTAACAAAAGTCAAAGACTGAGAGCAACTCCAATGGGGAGTGTCATCCGGGGTGCCAAACCCATAACCGTCAAAATGGTACCCCAAACTCAAAAGTTTCTACTCTAACGGGGGTGACATATGCAGTTGCAAAATGACACCCAACGTTCTGGGGTGCCATTTTTACAAACTTTGGAGAGAGAAAATAGAGAGGTGCCATTTGACGGTTGGAACTATTTCTATTTTTACTGTTCCAACGGTTCTATTTCAATAAAAAATTTTATAAATAGAGGAGGTGTTTGTGAAGAGAAAACTTACCAAAACCCAGAAAATCACTCTAAAAATTATTCTATAAATTTAGAATGATTTTATTTATTTAACTAATTTTTATAATTAAATAATTTTTTCAATTTAGTTAATTTTTAGAATTTAAATTAATTTTTTAAATTAAATTAATTTTTGTAATTTAATTTAAAAATCAATTTAAATTAAACCATTATGAAAACTATACTCGTTAAAATATAACTGTTAAGTTTCATTATATTTTTTAATAAAAAATATTAAAATATTAAAATGGCACCCCATTTTGACACCTACCATTGGAGCAGATTTATAATTCAGGAGTGCCATAACACTATTTAGAGTTGTAAAAAAGGTTTTTGGCATCTCAAAATGGCAACTCCCTTTGGAGTTGCTCCGAAGAGTTTTGTCAGTTTGCAACTGTCAGCGATTGCAAAAAGAAACCAGCCATGTCGAATGGGGAGCAGGTGATTGTGCCACCATTCCTTCCAAGTCATGCCACGTGCTAACTGGCTTTTGATTGGTTTTACTTTTCAATTTCATCTCAATTTTCTCGCCTTCTGGTACACCATCTATTTGACTGTCCCATTTCTTTTGCGGAGGATAAGGTGTTAATAAAATTTAATAATATCTTATTTTATATGATCATATTTAACTGTTGTATTTTTAAAGATAATTATATTCACCATCAGCTCCACCACGGATATGGATTTTGATGCTGTATTTTTTTCAAGTCAATGGAAGTTTCGTTTTTCGTTATTTATCAAAAATTTAAAATTAGAGTCATCAAGTAGACTTTATCTTATTTTTTTTACGAAAATGTCTTTTTCCAACATTTACTCAAGTAATGGGGAGGGAGATAGGTGAATCGTAGAAATAGGTAGCGAGGGGACACTTTCTATTGAGGAAATGGACAGTGTTTCTGGCAATAGTTCGGAAGTGCTTCTTCTTGAAGCACACCTTGAATCTAGAGATAGGGAGGTTGGCTCATCAAGTCGACTTCATAAAAGAAAAGAGGGCGAAAGTACCATAACTGAGGGCATGCTAGATGTCTTTAGAACGAATTTTGACTTCCCTCACAACGTGCCATCTACAAAACATATGCAACTTTGCTCAAGATTATTGATCTTGCAATAAAAAAACTTCTTATTAGATCTCAATCCTTACGAATGGAAGAACCAAGATTCTTTGACAAAGTAGAACATTGAGCAAGGTCTTTGTTAACAGTTTTGTCACCAATATACAGACCCCTAAAAACCTTGTACTCATTACAAGTGTTATATGTTTGGTCCATTTCACCAATGTACAGACCCCTGAAAACCTTGTATTCATTACAAGTGTTACAGCTCTGGTTCATTTTATCAATATACAAACTACTAAAAATCTTGTATTCATTACAAGTGTTACAACTCTAGTCCATTTACTATTGCGGCATTACTACCAATGTACAAACCCCTAAAAACCTTGTACTTATTACAAGTGTTACAGGTCTAGTCCATTTCATTAATGTACAGGTCTAGTCCATTTCACTAATGTACAGACCCCTAAAAATCTTGTATTCATTACAAGTGTTACAAGTCTGGTCTATTTACTATTGCGGCATTACCACTAATGTACAAACCCCTAAAAACCTTATACTCATTACAAGTGTTACAGGTCTGGTCCATTTTATCAATGTATAAACCCCCAAAAACATTGTACTCATTACAATTGTTACAAGTCTGGTCCATTTTATCAATGTACAGACCCCAAAAAACCTTGTACTCATTACAAGTGTTACAGGTCTGATCTATTTCACCAATGTACAGACTCCTAAAAAACAATGTATCAATTACAAATGTTACAGGTCTGGTCCATTTCATCCATATACAGACCCTAAAAACCTTATATTTATTATAAGTGTTACAGGTTTGAACATTTCATTCAATTAAATCTTTTGCAACGATTTCTCAAAAGAACAAGAGACTTGATTTAATTCATACTTTAAGTTAATTGTGGAAGTTAGCAAAGTTAGTACATAGTTAAGCACACAAGATAGAACTTGGAAATTCAGAGCCAAAAAGTAAGGGCAGGTTCTTTTTCTTGCTCTAAAGCCTTCTATTGGCTAGATTAGGGAAGATCGACAATAAGCTCTACCGTCCCAGCATCTTCCTCATCCTCTTCTATCATCCCAGCCTTTGAAACCAGAACCTCATGCAGTCTAGCAACGTCGAGATTGGGGTGGAGCTTGAAGAACTTCCTCTTGCATATGCGGTAGCTGTAGTTAATAAATTCTCCCCCTAGCCTACCGACCTCAGCCTTTAGATCCTTCTCGAACTGAGCCATGACCGTTTCCAAGCTCTCAACCAACTTTTGAGCAACTTCAACTTCAAACTCTGCCAGTCTCCACTTGGTTGCCCCCAAGTCGTCAACTAAAGCATTCCTTTTTGATTGAAGAATGAAATGGGCATTAGCAGCCTCCTTGACCTTCTCTTCAACACCGGAGGCCACGAATTGGGTAGTGCCCAACTAAAGATGGAGCTCATCTAGTTCGCCTTGGAGTTTGTCGATTTGCTCCATATCATTAAGGTTGTCCACAATGATAACCATTGCATGAGTCGCCTACAGAATAAAAGAAAATTCAAGACTTAGCTCAAGCCATTAGCCCTTCCAAGCATTAGACATCAGCTCTTCAGAGCTCAGATCATCTACTCTTCAAAACTCAAGTCATCAGCTCTTCTGAATTCAGTTCATCAGCTATTCTAAAGAGCTTAGATCGACTCATCCAACATGATTTGTTCACCAGCTCTTCTAAAAGATTTCATTGCAACTCTTTCTAACTCAAGATTCTATCAGGCTAGATCAATATTACTACTTCCTAACCCTACTAGTCAATGGGCAAGGCTCAGGAAGTGGGGGGCTAACTGATATGGTAAAAAATATCTCATCACTATGGATGCGACACGTGTACCCCCAATGCTAGCTACCTACAAGGAATATATCTTAAAAGGCAAGTCTTTTAGATTGAAAATGAATCATATCCCAATTAGAAGGATAAATACCTAATCCTTAACCATGTCAAGCAAGTAAGAAATTCTATTCGGTATGAGAAATTATCGAAATTAAGAACTCTCAACCCCTATAAGTAGGGGACCAAGTATGTTCAAACATATAATCATTTTTATTTACACATTTATATTATTATTTTTTTTTTATTGATTTGATCGTCGAAAAGTTTTTTTTTTTTTGCAGGTCTTTCTTGTTGTCAAATCAGAGTGGACAGTTTTTTTTTTTTTTTTGTGACAAAAAGAGTTTTAATTCTCAACCACCACCTTTGGCATCACTACCTCGAGATACCAGAGAATATGCCGTCACGGCCATACCCAGATTTTTCAATTGTCTTCCTCGTTCAAATTTGCAGATGAATGTTTTCTGATGGGTTCGCGAGGCAATTAAGTTCTGCAAACACTCATGCAGTGTGTAATGAAGAAAATTGTGTGGTGTGTGAATGGAATGAAGAAGGAGATCGTGGATGAAAATGGAAGATTTAGCAAATTGAGAATAACTAGTTGTGGATAGTTTATGTTTGTTTGATTAAATTAATAATGTCAATACTCGAGAATTCGTCATTTTGCCACGTGCCACTGTCAGCGATTCCAATAAGAAACTGGCGATGTCAGAATTTATGACCTGGCCTCATATAATTTTTTTTTCCTTGAAGAGTAATTTTTATAATATGTATTTGTGTACATAGTGTGCACTTATATTTCTATGAATATAAATATATATAAAAACGAATTCTACACTAATATTATATGTATTTCATGTGCTCCTTTGACGAAAAGATCACAAATATATTATTAATTAAAATGAAATTTAAAATCATTTTTTTTAAACTTCAAAATTTCCTTTCTAATTGGTTGATAAAAACACTCTTTTATAATAAATACAAAAGTCTCTCATTTGTTTCTCTTACATAGTACTGATATACGTGAATTTTGACATGTGTTTTAATTTTTTTATTGTAAAAGTAAATATCTCACAAAATATAAATTTATTTTAAATAAAAATAACATATTTATATTCTAAAATCAAAATCTATCAAATAACATTTATATTGTATATGAAAATTTAAAAAAAAATTATAAACAATATCCAAGAGGAAACATAAAGGGCAGAAAAAAAAATGAAAAAAAAAATTGTTCATAGTAGACCATTCAGATGCCAATCACCAGCTATTGGCTACAACTCATACAATCTCAATCTATAATTTCAGTCAATAACTACTAATAATAACTCTTTTTGAGAGAGATGATACATCAATGTCAATTAATAGGCTAAAACAATGATAGACCCAAGATTGTTGTAATAAGGAACTTTAGATTTATGGTTATACAAATTGTACTATTGCAGCTTTGCAACTACTTTGTGCTTTCAATTTTTTTTTCACAGAGATCATGCAAAAAAAATATATATAATATACATATATGTGTGTGTGTGTGTGTGGGTTTGATGTAGATAAATACTCTCTTTCAATCTGAATTATTGGATTTGATTTATATATATTATGTCATATTCAAATTTCTTTTGTTGTGGATTCACCTAACCAAATCGTCTTTATTATTTAATTGCACATCCAATTCCTTCTTTTTGTGATGCATCTATCTTTATTTGTTTGAGAAAAATTCTTATTTGTAAAACATTGAAAGATGAAACGCCGACCATTATTTGTCGTGCTGTCAACTAGTAGAGTTGGTTTCTTTTATGAATAATGATTTACTGGTTCTGTATTTATTTTTATGTATTCTTATTCATATAGGGTGAATGTTACTCTAGTCCCACTGCTCTCTTTCTTTCATTAAGCTATTTCCTTAGTCAGTGACATCACTTGAGTGAGTATAGTATGATTCTTAGTCAGTGACACATTACTTGAGTGAGAATACATGACTGCAAATACAATGACATAATCATTACTCTACTCTTATATATATGATACATATATCATATTTAAATATGTGTATATGTGTGTATATACACATAATGTACCTGATTAATAAAGATCTCTGTAAATGGATTAGGCCATCGCCGCTTCTGCCGAACGCTTGGATTGATTCGTCGTCGCCCCCTTGTCTGTGGCTCGTCACTGCCTCGCCCTTTATGGTCTCACTATAATGGATTAATTCATTACAATGTAATGAGTGTTCATTTTCTATATATTCAATCCATAAGATTGATAGATAGATGAGTTTGGAGAGAGGTTTATATGTGCATATATACTGGTTATATATATGTGTATCTAATACAAAGAGGGAGTAATAGAAGGTGGGGATGAGAAAGGCGAGGAAGAGATATGATGGAGCTTTTATTTGGGTCTCTTTGTGAGGGGAGATGGAGTGAGAAGAAAGAATTTTTAGGGAGAGAGTTTATAGATGGAGAATATGATTTGTAGAAGGGTAAATTACACTAATGATATGCCATAAAGTGACAAACCAATTTTCGATGATATGCCATAAAGTGACAGATTAATTTTCACATGACATGTGTGCCTATTGAATAACCACAACTCGTCCATCACAGAACAGGTTTAAACATATGACCTTCAAAGCTTATTGATCAGGAGCCCGTGCAACCCTCTAACTCACTTCAAGCTCGGAAGGCACTATGAACACTCACAAGAGGGTTCCGAACTTATTGCCTGCCTTAAATACCCTACCGAGTTAAGGATAATGAAACAGTATTCAACAGGAAAACTGCCACTTTCAGATATCGTTCAAGCGCAGTGTCCAACATGGTAACTGTCATTCTCTGGTAAATCGAATCCCTATTTTCACGGCTCCAAATCCTAATCAACTTAGGAGATCCGCAGCCTATAAATAAAACCCTAAGGTGCACTTTTATATTGATGCTCATTCAATTACTTTCAATTACAATCTTTCAATTCAGTTTATTGACTTTATCATCGGAGCGGCTACCGCCGGAGCCCATCCGGTAGCCCTCTGATATCTTTTTGAGTGTTTGACAGGCAATAGTGAGTGGAGCCCCTACCGACCAGAAAAGTGCAGCATCAATCGAAAAAAAAAATTATGAAACTTTTAATTTTATTATTTTTCATATTTTAATACTTTTATGTATTATTAATATTAATAATTATATTTATACTGTAATTATAATATCAAAATCTAATTATGATTAATAGACGACTGAATTAGATTAATAGACGGTTGCGTTTGGTTAGTGTTTTAAAACTTGTTTCATGGTTTCTGAAAATCTAATTCGTATTTGGTTAGGATTTTTAAATGTTGTATTTCAAAATCTGATTTTGAAAATTTATTTTCCCTCTTTTTGAAAATTTTCAAAATCTTTTCCTCTTCATCTCTCTACCTCTTGTTAACATCACTTGCTATCCACGGCAAACCCACCACTTTTTCATCGCAATCCCCCATTGACCTCCATCTATAACCACCAAGCACGGTCACCGGAGGGTGTGTCAGACGTTATTGCTCCATTATTTTTGTTGTCGTTTGGAGAGGGAGGTAGAAAGAGAGAAGAGGTGGTTGTCGGTGAAGTTTGGTGGTCATGTTAGCGGCTTTCGATGGATGTTAGTGGTGTACGCAAATGAGATGGTGTGGGAGGTGTGAGGTGGGTGGTGGTGTTGTGTTGTGGTGGAGGTGAGTGATGGTCTTTGTGATGCTTGATAGAGAAGGGGGTGAGAGAAGATTCTTTTGGGCTAAGATTTAATGTAACATATGGTTTGTAGCGTCATTTGACTTAACCATAAAAGTTTTGACTCTTGATGTCTTTCTTGTATGAAGTTTCATTACGGTGATTAATATATGTTGATATTAGTATGTAAAAAAGGTGAAGAAAGTTTTTTTTTAATTATATTCAATCACATTTTTATATATTTTTTTAAATTCAAATTATCATATCCAAACGTATTTTCATAATTTTAAAAAAATCAATTATAAAATTCTGAAAGACATTTAAAAAGTATTTTATAAAAAATCATATCTGAATCACTATCTAAACTGCAAACGAATAACTCAGTATGAGTTTCTCTTTAAATTAGATTTCTTAGGATTTAAAATTGCTCTAATACTAATTATAAAACTCAAAAATTACTTTAATACCAACGATAAAATTTAAAATCGTTCAACATGACAACAATAAATCAACTTTTATTAAGAATCATTCACTATCCACCATAAACATACAACTCATCTTCATGCCTCATGGCCATTATTTTCTCTTTTGGGCTGCTCACGGCACCACTATGGCTATGGCTACCACTCATGACTCTTTCCGGCCGTTATTGATCACAACTTTCTAAGTTCCTGTTTTTTTCCACCATTCTATTATTTTTATGGCCCACATTTAATATGACAGAACCTCACATATATAATATATTATACTTATAATCCTAATGCAACTAAATTTTTTAATTCTATTCAAATTAATTATACTAATCTAAGTAGACTAAAGTTCTACTAATAATTAACTACTCAACTCTTATTTAAGTTAAGACTTATTTAAAATATATCAAATACTATTAGGACTTAAAATTAAGAGTCCTACTAAAACTCTACTAGCATGGTTTAATTGGCCAACAATGCTTTCCTTAAACCAAGCTCGCCAAAATAACTTCACAAACACCTTCATGAGTAATAGTCTTCAAAGCAATTTATGTCGCTGTAACGAAGCTTTTGCGATAGAAATTTAGAACACTCATCAATCTTTATCTTCACACGTAGACGTGGATGAATCTTGTATTTGACATACATCTTCTCAGCTTATTTATCACGATCAAAGAATATAACCAGACTAATCCATTCAAAATAAGAATTAGCAAAACAATTATCTATGTCAATAATTCCATTATCAAAATAATGCAAAGTCTGCAAATATTTCAGAATACAAAAATCTTCCTCTCGAACACAATTTGCAACAACAAACTTATTAAAATACAATCTATTGTTGTAACCAAACATAAAGAATTTAACTGCACCAATGAAATCACAAATTTTAGATAATTTAGAATTTTTAATTCTAAAAAATTCTTGAAATTCTAAAAAATCAATCTTCACAAAATCAACATGGCCTCGAGAAATAAAATTTTTAGTACCCACAAAATCAACAAACCCTTGATAGATGAAATTCTCAGTACTAATAAAATCAATAAATTCTGAATTGTAAAATTTTTCAATCTCATCATAGTTTGATTCCAAAGTACTTGAGAAATCAAACAAGTAGCAAGGTCAAAATCTCCTACTACATCAATTTTACAAACTGCAAAAACTTCTTCTTTCTCAACTATTAAATTCTCAAATGGAATAGGCTGAAATAATTCTTTAACATCTCCCAACTTATCAAAAGCAATTTCTAACAAATTTAAATTTTCATCTTCATGAGATAAAGCTAAACTTTTAACCTCACAATTATTTTCTTCAACTTCAACATCTAAAATATATTTTTCCTCATAATTATTAACGAAGTAGTCAATATCATACGAATTTAAATTCAACACATTATATGAATCATCTCGAATTAGAATGAATTCTGAAAATAATTTTGAACCATCAATCTTTTTATTTTCGTCAAACTTATCTCTTTCAAAATCAATCACCCAACATCTATCTATGAGATGTTCATAATCATTTTGCAGTTTGTTTTTATATGCCGAAATAATATCATACCAAAACTTATGTGGTGGTGGATAGTTTTGTCTGCAAACAAAAGTATTGTAATGTGTCCAATGTATTGTCTTCCTTATTAACTGATAGAATCATTTAACTTTCTTCTCATAAAACTCTTTTGCTAAACGTTTCAATGCAATATTCAATACATTAAATACATTGCAAATATTAAATAGAGTGTAACACGATGTAACCACTCATCAATATTCTGAACACATACTCTCAAAATCTCAAACTGTTGTCCAATTACCAAAACTTTCTCCATAATTTCAAATCAACAATTTATTTAAATTACATACATTGGTTTATCTAAAAACTGATCTTGTCGTTCCTTTTTTTTTTTTTTTGCTTCAACTTGATCAAACTGGCCTCCCTGTCGATTAAACCGAAACTTTTTTTTTTTTTTTTTCAGTTTCACAATTTTTTATACCACTGCAGGATCTTCGTTCTGACCTTAACAAGCCGTCGAATCTCAATCGAACAGCTCTTCAACAAACCACTTAAGATCACAACCTTAAGTAACACAAGAACCATAGTTCTCTACAATAATCCAGGAACGACGACCAAACTCTGATTTACCGTAGCTTCCCAAGATCGAGACAAAATTCTGATGAATTAATCCAGAATTGTAATTGGCTTTGATAAATTACTCCAAGATCGAATCTGGCTTTCCTAAGATCAAACTTGGCTATGATAAATTACTCTAGGATCATAACTAGCTCTGATAAATTATTCCTAAGATCATAACTAACTTTGATACCAAATTAAGATTTAAAATCGCTCTAATACCAACTGTAGGATCCAAAAATTACTCTGATACCAACTGTAGGATTTAAAATTCTCTCTGATACCAATTGCAGGACCCAAAAATTATTCTGATACCAACTGTAGAATTTAAAATAGCTCAACATGAGAATAATAAATCAACTTTTAATAAGAATCATTCACTGTCCACCATAAACATACGGCAACTCATCTTCATGGCCTCACGGCTATTATTTTCTTTCTCAAGTAGCTCACGGCACCACTATAGGCCACCACTCACGGCTCTCTCCATCCGTTATTGATCACAGGCCCTCTCAGTCCTTTTTTTTTCACCACTCTAATTATTTTTGTGGCTCCACATTCAATATGACAGGAACTCACATATATAATATATTATATTTCTAATCTTAATGTAACTAAAACTTTCAATTTCATTCAAATTAATAATACTAATCTAAGTAAAATAAGGACTCCTACTAATAATTAATTACTCAATTTTTATCTAAGTTCAAACTTATTCAAAATATATCAAATATTACTAAAACTCAAAATTAAGATTCTTACTAAAATTCTTTTAGCTTGATTTAATTTTCCAACAAATTTTGAACAATAGAGGTTCTTTGAGGAAAATTACAAACATGATTCGTCATCTCAAATTTTTCAAAAACAATAGAAAGTAGAAACATATGGCAATGCTATAAAAACAACATGGACTAAACCAAAGCAAAGTAGCATAATGCTTAACAACCTGGATGAATCAGCTGCCTGTGATATCTACATTTAACATTGATTGATCCTTCATTTTGTCTATTTTATAGAGTCCTTAAGAGCTCTCCATTCATTTCCGTACTTAATCACTTATGGAAGCTCCTTTCGATCACTTTCACACGAAGGAAAATAAAAGGGCCACATCTTTTTGAGTTAGTATATATATAATGATAAATAGACTGATCTGACTAAATATCATATATATATATATATATATATATATCAATTCACTTTGATGAATAATTTACTTGCTTATTCTTGCCCTATTCCACATGCAGAAGTAAGAGACCATACGGTCCCTCTAAAGGCATTCACTATATAAGAACCATACGGTCCCTCTAAAAGCTCCCCAAGATTATTCCTCGGAGAATTGCCATAAAGATTTTCACTTCAAAATTATTGTGGATTTTATTCTTTTACTTTCTCAGGGGTGAATCCATGCCAAAACTGTTGCTTTATTTCTTTACTTTTCTTTATATTTTTTCTATTTTTCGGTTCTTTTATTACTTTTTCTCAATATTTTCGTGTTTATCTTTTTTTCTTGGTTTTTTTTTAACTAATTGTGAAACATAAATATAAGGAAACTAAAATGTGGTTACTAACTCGTACTTTGTGACGTTATATTCCACATCAGCTGTGTCTTTAGCATTTTTCTCTTTTAAAAAGAATGTTTCTTTATAAACTTCATGTACAAGTGAGTAGTCTTTCAATGAAGAGAAAACTCTTTGAAACACATTTCTTTGTTAGAAAATAAAATTTTTTAATAATAATTTTGTCTAAACGTATCTGTTGTAACATGGTTTTAGAAAGCAAAAAAAAAAATATATATATATATATATATATATATATAAAGTTTATCATGGTTTATATCAGTCTGGAAAAAATAATCATATAAAATAAAATTGAATAAATTACACTTATTTTTTTTTCAAAATTTCTTACTATTACAAAAACTTTTTTTAAAGTTTTTTAAATGACACTAACTCCTTCTATTTGTATTAACAAATTACAAAGACTTCTTCTTCAGTCTTATTTTATTTTAAAATGACAAAACTGTCCCTTTTCATTTATTTTTTTTTAGCATTTTCTAATTTTGATAATTTTTTCTTAATTTTTCTTAACAAATTCATTTTATATAAAAATAAATTTAAGATAAATAACTTATATTTATTAGTCAAAGAAAGATTTTAATTAATATTTATTTGAAAACAAAAATAAATTTAAAAAAAAGGGTCAAAATTTTATATGAAAAAAACATAAAAATGACACTTTTTTTTTCCTTCTGAAAAAATTAAGGTTAGAAAAGACGTTTTTGTAATTTGTCAATAAAAATAAAAGAAGTGAGTGTTATTTTAAAATTTAAAAAAAAATATTTATAATTATAAAAAATTACATAAAAGTTAATGTAATATATTCCATAAAATATTATTAATTTCTTAAATTCAAACAAGGTTGAGCAGTAAAACTGTAAGGACATGTTTGAACGGTGGGATAAGAGGTTTGGATAGGATAAATGTTATCATATTTCATGTTTGGTGTATTGAATATTTATATCTCATCTGGGTGAGATATAACTTATTGCACGGGATAGTGGTATTAGAGTTATCACATTTTACTAGAATAAAAAAAATACAACGCTACGTCATTAAAAAAAATCACAACGCTGCAATATAGAGAGACGAATAAGTCAAAGAGTCAAGTTAAAAAATCAGAATTTTTTTTTTTTTATATGCTTCCAAATTTTTTAATGTATTTTTCATATCAATAAATAAACTATTATATATATATATATTATTTATATATATAAAAAATCAATATATATATGTGCATGTATGTAATCATTGATTTTGATAATTCTTAATAATACGGATTATGATTTTTTTTGAGTCACTTGAGAAGTGAGAGATTTTTATATTTTGAATGGTATTTGTACAATCATATTTTAAAATATTGTGATTATAATTATTAAATTTTATAACTGATTTGTGAATAAAATTTAAAATTTAAATATTTTATATGTATATATTTAAAAAATATATTAAATAACTTTTATAAAAATAATTTTTGAAAATCGAAGTTTTATATTTAGTATACACTCAAAACATAAAAATAAGATATAATAACATATTCAAATATTTTATCTGAATCAATTTTAAATACTAAATTAAAATATTTAATATCTCATACAATTATATATATTCTATTTAATTCAAGTATATTTTATCCAATTCAATCTTTCTTATTTAGTCGTCCAATAAGAACTAAGAGCAATTCCAAGGGGGAGTTGCATCTAGGGTGCCAACCCCATAACTGCCGAAATAACACCTTAAATTTAAAAATTTTCACTCCAACGGGAGTGGCATCCAAGGTTGCAAAATGCCATACATGTTCTTGAGGTGGCATTTATACAAACTTTGAAGAGAGAAAATGGAGAGGTGCCAAATGAACCGTTTGGTCATTTTCATTTCTACTGTTCCAACGGCATCATTCCAATAGCTATATTTCAACCAAGAAATTCTATAAATACAAAGATTTGTGAAGCGAAAACTTACCAAAGCCAGGAGGGGTGTCGCCGCGCTGCCAGCAATGGTGGAGAGAAAGGAAGAGGAGTTGTGGATGAAGGCTTGCGGCGGAGGGAGCGTGTCACGCCCTGAATTCCAGCGAACCCGAGGTGCGAGTAACGAGAAAAAAGGAAAATAAAATAATAAAGGTAAAGGACAATCTAACGGGTTCAACTTAGCTTACATTCATTTTCATCAACATACATATAGCATGCCATCTTGGGCTTAAGCCCGTACATCACAAAATGTGCTCCAAGTGCCAAAATATTCTAAGTTCTTTCTTCCACTAAAACATTACCGAATCTCTCGCGTAGCCAGAGTGTCATCTGAAATGTTGTCCTACGAATGGATCAGCTCAACTGCTGGTACAATATAATGTTAATGCAAGAAACAAAATTAAGGGCGTGGCATATGCAAGTATACAGTTATATCTACATGTCATTCCATGTCTTCCATAAAATGTACTAGCAATAATCTACGTGTCATCCAACTCATTAACATAATCTAAGGCGTGGCATATGCAAGTGTACAGTTATATCTACATGCACAATTATAACCTACAATGCATTAACAATCGTCCATACAATGCATTAACAAGGTTCATCACACATTCATGAATTCATTAATACAATGCAATGAAAATATGCGTGACACACCCATGACTCACTTTACAGACCTTCCCCGACAACCTGAGTAATCAGTATGTCTCACTTTACGGACCTTCCCCGACAGCCTGAGTAACCAGTATGCACAACACCAAATGCTCAACTCACACCATGTTCCAAGGAATCACACTATGCCAATATGCTTTGATTCCACCATGCCATAATGTAATCTCAATGAGGCATCTTATCCACATATGAAGCATGCTTTAAACAATATATTACACGATAACAGTCCAATCACAAAATCCCTCCATCAAGGATTAACGCATACATAGTTCACTTAAACACATGCCTTAAGTTACACATTCCATAATCTCGACAATTCTTGAAAATATAATTCACACATTATGCTAACTCATGCGATATACACAGTCACGATCCACATTCTTCACCAATTTTCAAAAAGATAATAGGAAACACATAAGCATATAAGCAATCAAGCAGATATGTGAATCATTAAGTCAACATGGCAGTTATTCCTAAACTTAATTCTATTTCTTACTTAGCACAATATATCGTACCTGATGGTCAGTCTCAACCCAGGAAGACGTACTCGGTGTGTAGCGGAACTAATAGTAAAATGCAGAAGGTTAGACCACCTTCTCCTTACCCTTCGGTATCCCTAAAATCACAAAATGTAACTCAGTCCGTTTGTCACTTGAATGATGTTATTCATCAAATTTTATGTCTTTATTTTATTAATTTTTATTTTGCTAAAATAAATTCTACTATTGGGTCCGGAACGTCGAAGAAAATAGGTTTGGGCTATCGTGGAACTTAATTCAGACATCCGAGCTAAAATGGGCAAAATGGTCATTTTGCACTTTTAGGGTCCTTACATCCCGATACCCCTTTTCATAAATTGGAATCTACGGTTGAGTCCGGAATGTTTGAAATAATGAAGCTTCACTATTCTTTCATTTAAATCGGAATCTGTTTGACGGCTTTTTAACTCAGGGGCATTTTGGTAATTTTTAAGGGTTCTACGGGTCTTTAAATTTTTGGGATCTCGTCTCGCATCGCGGACCTCACCGTTGGTCTTAGATGTCCAAGATAGTTAGAAAACATATATTGTAATACCCCGACCCGAGAATGCCGGGTAATGAGGCACGTTTTACGAGGTTATGAAAAATGAGTGTAAATATTATGCCCTTAAGAATATGATAAATTAATTTAATGTGATTAATTTATTAATATGAGAAATTAAGTATTAGTTATAATTAATATAAAATGTGATGATTAATTTATGAAATATAATTAATTGAATAACTAAATTGTTAATTAATTAAACCTAAGAAATTAATTAAATATATATATATATAAGTGTGTGAGTGTGTGATATATATATTATATATATATATGTAATGGGGGAGACATTGAATTAAGGTAAAGTATGGGGATGATGTACCATATATGTATATTATATATGCAAGTAGGTGTAGAGGAATGGGAGAAGGTATTGCCCAAAATCAGAAAAGTAAGATAGGCATGGCTACTGATTGTGATGGGGTATGGGAGTGAGAGAAATATACATATATGCATATATGACATATACACACCCATGACACACGGACAGAGAGAGAGAGAGAGAGAGAGAGAGAGAGAGAGAGAGAAAGAAGAAAACTGAAGAAGAGAAGAAGGAAAGGAGAATCAGGGCAAGAGGACGGGAGAAAACAGTAAGAAAAAGTAAGAAATATCCAAAATTTTAATGTTTCTCTCTCTAGAATTTTGATATATTAGGAACTGTTTTTGAATTATGCATACACATATGATGATAGATATATGTTTATGAGGTTGTCAAGCATGAAATCAGGCTATGAAAACAAGCAAAAACATATGACCCAGAAGCTACGGCCATGGCAGACCTTGCTTGAAGCAGGTCTGAAACCATGGCAATTAACCATATTTGGTTCATGGGGACCTTAACTAGATCTCACAAGCATGCCAAAAACCTATAACCGCGATCAAAACTCAAAAGAATTGAAGCCCAAATATCGAGTTATAGGTTCGGGTTCCAAAAATAAATCCCAAAAATATGAGATTAAATCTACTTTTACGAATGAAGTACGAAACCTCATGAAGAGAGGATCACAACAAACCAAGTTTCACTGAATTTGGCTCAGCAATGAGCATGAACCATGGGTTTACAGTTTGGATTATCCAACCTTCAAACGAGCTAATGAGACCATTTTGATCCCTAAAATAAATGCCAAAACAATCCATGATGTTTTAGAAACGTTTTGGAGTAAAAACAGCAGGGTTTCATTGAGCAAAAATGCACGAAAATGAAAAGTATGAAAACGTGCAACTAGGGCAACACTGGGGAAGATATGGGAGAGAAGATGAACAGTGACGGTTCGGGTCAAATCGGGTTCGGGTCGGAACTCGACCCGTCGCATAAAACGGGTAAGTAGGACGGTGTCGTTTTACCTTAGGTTTTAAAATTTAAAATATTAGGGCTGACGTCATTCTGACGTCAGCATTACGTGTAAACCAATTGAACCGGTTGGTTTACAAACGGACAGGACCGGTTCACTTAAACCTCAACCGAACCCATTAGTTTTCTGTTTTAAATTAAATCTAATGAACCAGAACTTTTCTTAATTACGGATTGACCCCAAAACTATGAGAAATCTCACTGTGGCCCATCTGATGAAAATTTTATACAAATATGCCCCTGGAAAATTAATTAAATAATTAATTTAATTATTTAATAAATAAAGTAAAATGACTATTATGCCCCTAATTCAAATATTAAGCAAATGAAGTCCAAATTAAACATATGAATAGTGTATCCTTACTATTTTGGATATTCTGAGACTAATGGTAGGGTCCATTTTACGAGATGGGGTCCCGAAAAATAAAGACACGTAAAGGGGTAAATGACTAAAATACCCCTTGTCCAAAATTAACAAGTTATTAGTGTATTCTTACTATCTCGGACCTTCTGAGTCCAATGATGAGGTCCACGACATGAGATGAGGTCCCGAAAAATTAGAGACCCGTAAAAATGCTAAAATGACCAAATTACTCCTGGTACCCCTAAAGCCAAAATGAAACCAGAGAAGGTCTAAATTGACTTTCTTTGACCTTCCAGACTCAATAATGGAGTCCAAATTACGAAACGAAGTACGAAAAAATGTGACACGTAAAACGATAAATGACCGTTTTGCCCTTTTCATATGAAAGTCTGAATTAAATTCTTGGAAAGCCTAAACCGACTTTCTTCGACGCTCTGACTCAATGGTAGAGTCTATTTGACCAAAAGAAATGTCTAAATAAAAAGACATAAAATTTGTTGAATAGCATCTGTCAGATGACTATAAATTAAAGTAATGCCAAAATACTAATCTAAGGCGTATACGAGAAATGAATTACGAAAAGACACGACACGTAAACATGTGGAGTAAATAAATTTAATGGAGCTACCAGAAGAGTATAAATTCAAATGAATTTAATTTCTAACACATTAAATTGTATCATAGGTTAAGAGTACGAGTTAAGTTAAGTGCAGTATGAATTATGAGATCATTTTAGGATCTAATACGATTTAAGAATAAGTTAAGGAATATCGAAATGATATTACAATGAATGTGAAGTTGATGAGATGTTTATGAATTGTTCTTAGGAACTACAAGGGAAGTGGGAAAGCGCAATTTTAGCACTAACCCTAAAGGACCAAGGTGAGTAACCCTGTATTTGAAGTGGAGATTTAATTCCATAGATTTGAAAAGGTTTTAAGTTCAAAGGATATGAAGCATTTAAATTCCAAATTCAGTATATTACATGATCTCAATTTTAAATTATTTCCGTTCTTACAAACCCTATTGTGACATGCTTAGTAAATGTTTTCATTACAGTTTTCTCAAAAATGTGTTTCCAAGCATGTCTAAGTTAAAATACAAATCTTGCTAAATATTCTAAGTTTGCCTATTTCAAGTATACGAATGTTTATTACGAAGTTATGAATGTTATGTTTTAAAGTACTCACGATAAATATCTATATGACATGCTCCACGATTATTTACGTATTTATATCTATAAATGTTTCCTTTTCAAAATGGTTAGCATGTCTGATTTCCTCAAATATTCTGAATTTGATTATTGCAAGTATTGAAGCATTATTGCAAAAGTTATACGTTACATGTTTTAAATACTCATAAAAGGATTTTATATAAAAGTCATATGACAAACGTTTTGCAAGATAAATAATAAGCATATAGGTAGTGAGTAGGGTTGTACGGAACCCCGCGGACCTATCATGTGAAATGCTCGGTAGCAGGATCTAATCTCCCAAGCAAATGAGATATCTCCACGTATATGTAAAATGGGAGTCTGGTTCGAAACAGATTCCAAGAGTTAAAGTGAGAAAAAGAGATATTTGAAAATGGAAGCAGGTTTTACCCTCATTTTTAATATGCATCTGTTTGAGTTTTATATACTCTATTTAAGAAATGCATGCTATGTCATATGTTTTGAAGTTTATATGAAGACGTATATGTTAGCTTGAATACTTTTAAATGTTTCAAAGCTATCTGTTTTATGAAATGCATATGTTTGAGTTATATACTCTATATGACGAAGTACGAGTTTAGCTTGAATACTTTAATTGTTTCAAAGCTATCTGTTTTATGAAATGTATATGTTTTGAGTTATATACTCTATTTGACGAAGTACGAGTTTAGCTTGAATACTTTAAATGTTTCGAAGCTATCTGTTTAAGAAATGCATATGTTCTATGTTCAAGTATACGAGCAATTGGCAGTGAGTGTTTACAAAATCTTATGTACTAAAACCACTGCTAATTAAAAACCCCATGACAAATACTGGAATTGCTCACAAGCTTAGATTAGCTTACTCGGACTTTGTTCGGATCCCCCTTTCAGGTGACTTACGGCAGTATTGATTTTGAGGACGATGATGATGAAGTCTGCCATTTTTGGAAGATTGGATCAAGTAGTTATTTTGTCTAGCACTACGAACATAAGTATGAAATCTTGTATTAGTAAAGTGGTACTCTGTTATGTATAAGCCCCACGGGGCAACTAAGCATGTATTGTTTATAAGTCCTTAAGTTTTTAGTTATGCTCTGAATGTATGATTATGTGTACCATCGTGAATAGCGGCAGTATCGGACGGATGTGCAATTTTAAAATGAGAAAAGAAAAGAAAAAGTTTTTCACGCTTCCGCAACCACATGAAGCACATCTATTCGATACCGCTGCCTATGCGAGCCTTGTCTCGAGGCCTTCGGGTCTTGGGGCGGCGGTCGCGACTTGAGATCCGCACAGGGTGGGTTTCGGGTCGTGACATATATGGCTTGTCTCATTTGGGTTCCAGGCCATTTTGGAGTATTTAATTTAATTAAATAGATTTAATTAAAAAAAATGGAATAAGGTGTAATATATATATATATATATATATATATATACACCCTAGCGCAAAGTGGGTACGGTTGGTAACCGTCCCCGCTTGGTCACGCGCCCCTTCCTCCACGCGCACAGCCCTGGTTCGACTCTCCGTAGCTACATTTCCTGAGACAAACCCCCTTTTTCATTCTTTCCTTTCTTTTTCTTTTTTTTTGAATCGTTGGGCCAAACAGGCCCAATTCCTCTCTTAATAAAGCAGGCCCCATTCCCCTTTTCTAACCCTAAACAGCCCAAACAAGTTAAATTAAAAACAAGCCCAACCCTCAACGCCGACCTATCGTCCCCAACGCCCCCTCCGGTCATCTCCTCCGGTGACCTGGCCAGCGCCGGTCACTGGAAAACCGTGCCCCCCTTTGATTTTTTTTTCACGCTCTTAAAGTCCAAATTTTTTTGTTTTTTCACCAAACAATTCCTAGGGACTTCAGGACTCCATTGGGATTGTTTTTAAACCTCAAACATCATTGTTCCAACGCACCTATAACCATTATTCCGGCCATGAGAAACCCAGATTCCGGCCAAGTTATTTCCCCAAGATTCACCCACTATTTTGAACCCAGCCTTGCTCCAAAAGTTTTCTAAACCTCATAAAATTACTTCTAGGTCTCTTTGGTTGAGTTTTACACATAAAATACTAGGAACCCGATTCATCACCCAACTTGTAAACAGGTTTTTCTCTCTCATCCTTCACCCATTTTCAGTCATTCTTTTTGCATTTTAATATAAATTTCATACATTACAAGGCCCTAAAGTTAAATCACTTTATCATGCAAGGTAAAAAAAAAAAAAAAAAATTTAAACTGAAACATGGCAACTCACCTAATATTCTGGGCTTTTCCTGGTGTAGTGCCTCTCACCTTCTTCCTCCTTCTCGGTTCACCTCCAGGACTTCTTCCAATGCTCACGATCTCCCTCACACAGCTTCTCTTTCTTTCTGTCTCTCGGTTTCCATACTCAACCTCTCTCTCTTCCTTCTGATTTCCTTTTCTTTCTTTTCTCACAAACTGATGTATGCACCCATCTTATACACACACACATAACCTCACGCAACCCTTCTGCGACCAGCCCCATTTCCCTGACTCCTCTTCTGTCCAACTCAGAATGCATTTAATGCCTTTCTTGCAAGTTAGTTTTTCTACTTATATATATATATATGTATATATTTTACATCACACACACTCAGCCGTCTTTGTAGACTCACACACCTACACAGTAGCGCACACACACACACACAGAGTACACACACCCACAGCTGTATACACTACAGCAATATATATATATACATATTTAAATGTATTAAACACATACATATACATTCATATACATGATTCACTACACATACATATATATTTATTCACACATACATATACACATGCCATGCTAACACATACATCACACACTTTTAGTAGACTGAATAATTAAATAAATGAATAAATAAATGCACACACCACTATTTAATATTTATTAAATATTTTATTTCATAAAATATTAAATTACAACTTGCCAATAAAGCCGAAAATTTATTTGCTAACATTAGGTCCCCGTTAATGACTTATTTATTTTCGCATAATTTTTCATAATCAATTATTCGTATCGGTCTATTTGTCCCTCTAGGCACTCAATCGATCTGGTTATCTATTTTTCCGAGCATATGCCACCTTATACCTGAGAGTATTAAAGTCCGTCATGGCTTACCGTATTCGGGCTATTTTAAATCATTTATATTACATAACCTAATTTTTCTGAGGTTGAGGATATAGTCCGCATTTTGTCAGATTTTCAAGATTTCACATTACTTGACTCGACCTATCTCGATTTACGTGTCACGTCTCGGCTCAGGGTGCTACAGTTCTATTGTCAAAACGAAAAATTTATCCTCAATTTTCCATGTCTCTACAGAGCGAGCGGCTGAGGGAGGCGCGCGGCAGTGAAGGGCACGGTGCAGAATGAAGGGAAGGAGGCGCAGATAGAAGGAAGGGGAGGAAGCCGTAGGGGGAGAAGGGGAAGGGCAGGAAGCCGCAGTCGCAAAGGAGAAGGGGAAGGGGAAGGAAGATCGGGGATTTTATTTAGGAACTTTACCAAAGCCAATATATATATATATATATATATATATAATTGATTTTAATTTAAAATAAATTTTTTTTATTTTAGTTAATTGTTAAAATTTTAATTAATTTTTTAAATTAAATTAAATTTTGTAATTTAAATTGAATTTTTTAATTTTAGTTTATTTATTTATTTATAATTTTTTGATTAATTTAGGGTGATTTTATTTATTTAACTAATTTTTATAATTAAAGAACTTTTTTCTATTTTAGTTAATTGTTATTTAAAATTTAAATTGATTTTTTAATTAAATTAATTTTTGTAATTTAATTTAAATTTTCTAATTTGATTTAATATTAAATTATTTTTTAAATTAAGGGTAATTTTATTTGGTTTTTAATTGATTATTTTATGCTCATTCTTTAAATTGATTATAATTTTTTTTAGATGAATTCACAATTTGACTGGTGCTTTTACTAATTTGTTTATGAATAACGCCGATTTAAAATTTAAAATTTGAAATTTAAAATTTAAAATTTTGACTATAAAAATATATCTGTTAAATTACGACCGTTATGAAAACGATATCCGTTCAAATATAACTGTTAAGTTTAATTATATTTTTTAATACAAAATATTAAAATAGCACCTTATTTTAGCACCTGTCATTAAAACAGATTTATAATTTAAGAATACTAAAATATTATTCAAAATTATAAATAAATAATTTGACACTCCTAAAATACGACTCCTTTTAGAGTTGCTATAAGATTATACTACTAATCCAAGTTAATTAGCACGTAAAATTGCGAGACAACTGAACTATTATCTTCGGTCTCGAATGTAATTTATCCGAGTGAATGATTGTTCAATGGTTCGGATACGTAAAAAGAAGAATTTTTCGGCACAACCACGTGTTCCGCATTCCACATAGCTGCTTTCTTACTGCATTCGCTGACAGTGGCCCGTTGCAAAGTGACGCACTCTTCAGTCTTGACTTAATCTTTCTTCTATCTCCATCCAAAATCTGTCTCTTCCTCTTCACACCCACTGCACGAGTTTGTACAACTTCCGGCAACATCAATCGCGTTACTAACCAATCCGAAAACAATTATCTGCAAATCTGAACACAGAACACGATGGAAAAATCTGGGTATGGCCGTGACGGCATATTCAGATCTCTCAGACCCCCTCTGGTCCTTCCCAGAGACCCTAACCTCTCTATGGTCTCGTTCCTCTTCCCAAAAAACTCTTCTTTCCCCGACAAACCTGCCCTCGTCGACGCCGACACCGGCGAAACCTTAACATTCGCCCAATTCAAATCCACCGTTTGCAAAGTCTCTCACGGTTTACTCCAACTGGGTATCGAGAAAAATGATGTTGTACTCTTTTTT
Organism: Nyssa sinensis; assembly: GCA_008638375.1. Lineage (NCBI taxonomy): Eukaryota > Viridiplantae > Streptophyta > Magnoliopsida > Cornales > Nyssaceae > Nyssa > Nyssa sinensis. The sequence goes on from CM018034.1 coordinate 14,896,565, forward strand.
GCCCCCAATTCTATCCAATTCCCTCTCTGTTTCTTTGGAATCATCGCTCTCGGCGCCATTGCGACCACTGTCAACCCTACATATACTGTTTCGGAGCTTTCCAAACAAATTAAAGATTGCAATCCAAAGCTTCTTATCACTGTTCCCCAACTGTGGGAAAAGGTTAAAGTGTTTGGCTTACCAGCTGTGATTTTGGGTTCAGAAAGATCTTCGAAATTCATGGACTCAAGTTCAAGAACTACATTGTTTACCGACTTAGTTAACAATTCTAGACTGGTGTCGAACTTTCCAGAAGCTTCCATTAAACAATCCGACACAGCTGCGCTATTGTACTCGTCGGGCACGACGGGGACTAGCAAGGGTGTGGTACTGAGCCATCGTAATTTCATTGCTGCGGCCCTAATGGTAACTGCCGATCAAGGGTTGGCGGGCGAGATGTATAATGTGTTTTTGTGTGTTCTTCCAATGTTCCATGCGTTTGGGCTGTGTGTTATTCTGTATTCGCAGTTGCAGAGGGGTAATGCGGTTGTGTCAATGGGGAAGTTTGATCTTGAGATGCTTTTGATGGCGGTTGAGAAGTATAGGGTAACCCATTTGTGGGTTGTGCCCCCAATTATTCTTGCTTTGTCGAAGCAGAGTGTGGTCAAGAAGTATGATTTGTCGTCGTTGAAACAAATTGGTTCTGGGGCGGCACCTTTGGGGAAAGAATTAATGGATGAGTGTGCAAAGAATTTCCCTTATGCTGTGATCTTGCAGGTATTTCTGTTTTGACTTCTGAGGTACTTCTGCCGATCAAAAAGTTTTGAGGAATTTTTTACTCGACTAGCTTTTTTACTTATTTTCAACGACTCATGCAGTTTTTTTCCATTAATTAAAATATATATATATATATCATTGACACATCATCCGGTAAATTAAATCAATATATCAAACACTTTCGTTTGAGAAAAGACGCCTTTTTGTTGATATGATATAATCGTTGAAGAAATTTTACATTTTTTTGACATTGATAAGTTGGTTACTTTTTAACGTTTCACATTTTAAGTCAAAAGACAGTCTTTTGAAAAGGTGCTCAAATATTTTTTCATAAAATGCATTCAGACAATTTTTGGTTTACTGGCAAATTTTCAAAAGATGCTTCTAAATATCGTGTGTTTGGAGCTGAGAAATAAGAGTAAAGGGGTCATGGAAATTAATTAACAAAAAAGCATGGGTGACGACGGTTCTTGCTGTTGTATTGTTTTTTATGAGTAACAAGGCGATAACATATTGGATTCTGATTTACAAACAACTCTTTGATTTCAGGGTTATGGCATGACAGAAACTTGTGGAACTGTATCATATGAGAATCAATATGTAGGCTCTCGACATTCGGGTTCAGCAGGAACTCTTGCTCCAGGAGTGGAATCCCAAATAGTTACTATAGATACACTGAAGCCTCTTCCTCCTAACAAGTTAGGTGAAATATGGATTCGGGGTCCTAACATGATGCAAGGTAGAGTGTTAGTTAATTTTTTTAAAATGGTGATACTATCATATGGGTGATGACAACATAAATTTGTATGTTGTTAGAAAAGAAATATTCTCACTTTCATATTAAGGGAACTTAAGAGCACAAGGGTTAGCTTGAGTGGTACTCCTCCAACTCTCCAATAAGAGATTGAGGGTTCAAGTCTCAATTGGGACCAGTGGGTGTGTGCTCTTACCTATCAAAAAAGTGTCTTCTCACATTGAATGTTTTAATTCCATAGGGTTGTCTTTGTCTTCTTATTGATTTCATTTAGTTGGATGCATTGGGTTGTGGACATTTTTGAGCAGGGTTACCTGTCATATAATTGTTGGGAGATTTATGGCAGTGGTTATCGGAGAGTTGATTACTTGTTTTAGGATGTGGCTCTATTGCTTTGTTGGTTAAATCATTCTTATATACACATAAGATGGATGAGATCTTCAGTTCGCTTTAAGTTTGAAATAATATTGGTCTCTCATTTTTTTCCCCACTTCCTCTTGCTAATCCAAATAGAACTCTGTTTTCTTCAAATTGCATGCAAGTGCTATTATGTTGATATGATTGAGGATATCACTTTCAAGTTCAATGATTTGTGTTGTTTAAATTCATTTTCAGGTTATTTTAAAAATCCACAGGCCACCAAGCTCACTATAGATAAACAGGGTTGGGTGCATACAGGAGATCTTGGATATTTTGACGAGGAAGGACAGCTATTCGTTGTAGACCGAATTAAGGAGCTCATAAAGTACAAAGGTTTTCAGGTAACTTATTTATAATGATTATTTATATCAAATGCATGTATTGTTGTTATTATTATTATTATAATTATTTTGATCAACAATTAGAATCGGATCCATAGCCTTAACCCCTCTCTTTCAGATGTCTGACAGCACTTAACCTCTCTGCTAGGATGGTTTAACATATTACCATCATTTATTTGGATACACGTACTTAGAGGTGCACATGGGTTGGGTTAGTGAAACAAGAGCTGACCCAACTTTAAACGGTTCTAAAACTGACCTGACCCAAGGTCGGTTTGGTTCGGGTTCAGGGTCCACAAGTATTTTGTGTACCCCTAAGTACAGATTCATGTGTTTGTCTTTGTCTTCATATATGTAATATAATCGACTTAGATGGGCTTTTCATCTCTGTGACTTTCTATTTAGCCGGCGTCCTCAGTGGCTTGTAAGCATAATGTGGTCTTGCAGGTACTTGTGTTTGAGACCCAAAACACTAAATGTAGATCAATTCAGGATCAGGCATGAATATGTGAGATGTTGGTTATATTGCATGCAAGAACTTAACAAGTATTGCATATCCAGTATAGTGCTATTGAGTGCCAATGACACCTTTATTGTGTGAGGTACTCATGAGTCAAAAACCTTGTGTCCTGACTCCTGAGTCATGTCCATGCCTTTGATGTGTTCTTTGCATATTACCACTAAAGTTCATCTGGTAGGGCTCATTCACATTTATTTTGTTGGGTGTATCATCTTGGTACATATATGAGTATCAGAGATGGGTGTAAGCCTGGAGGGTTCACCTGGCTGAAATCTTAAACCCTGAAAACACTGGACATGAATAGAATTGATAAATTTGAAACTGAATTATCTCTCTCTCTCTCTCTCTATGTTTTGTTGGGGGGATGAAGGGTCAGTAAATTCGTATAAGGATCTATCTGAGTTGACACTTGAGTTTCAAATTGCAATTACAACAAATCCTTATCTGTGACTGATCTATTCAATTAAAATTGGAGCCAATCCTCATAACTAGATTAGGTTGTGTTTATAAGAACTGAGAAGTTTGAAAGATATGTTTCCTGTAGCATTCAGGTCATAGATCATCCTTAACCTTTCTGGTACTTCTTGATAATGCATAAGAATTGTCTTGCTGTATGATGCATTTTGGTTTACTGAATCTTGGCAGGTTGCACCAGCAGAGCTTGAAGGGCTGCTGGTTTCTCACCGTGAAATATTAGATGCTGTTGTCATCCCGTAAGTCAATCATATGAAAAATTTGCATAATTTGGAAGTCTCAACTCCTAGAAAATCATATATAACTGCTATCTGATAAATACCTTACTGAAATTTGAGTCACTTTCTTTCTTTGTAGGTTTCCTGATGCTGAAGCTGGAGAGGTCCCAATTGCATATGTTGTCCGCTCTCCAAACAGTTCGCTGAGTGAAGAAGATGTTCAGAAATTTATTGCAGATCAGGTATGGTGACAGAAGGCATTCATTGCTAGATTGATTTATTATTCCTTTTTATACATATGGGAGAAGAAAACTTCTATGACAGGACAATCAACACAAGGTTACTTTATACCAGTTCACCTTTCATGACAAAATAGCTGCTAAATTGAAAGGAAATTGAAGAAAAGAATTGAAATATATATTTTTATTGACCAATCAGAATTGCCTCTGATGGCTGTCATGTAGAATGTAGTTGGGGGAGACTTAAATGGTCGAATCTTTGGTATTGAATGTGTCAGTTCTTGTTTATGTAGTAGTCATCAAGGGAATGTGTTAAGATATTTGCTCTTTTGCTAGGCAAGATGCCATAATCTTAACTTGTTATCTCTGTTTTGTTCAGGTTGCACCTTTCAAAAGATTACGGAAAGTAACATTTGTAAACAGCGTCCCGAAATCAGCTTCAGGGAAAATCCTCAGAAGAGAGCTGATTGAGAAAGTTCGATCCAAGCTGTGAGACGTAATAAATTTTTATCTGGTTCTTTTGTTGTTGTGAAATAAAAGGACTGAATTCCTTCTAGGAGAATCACCATCTACATCTAAGTTTCCTTTTTCAAATTGCTGGTGTCATAATTAATTTATTTGCACCTCCTTTTGCATGAGTGGAATAAAAACACAAGAGTATATATGATTCTGTCATGTATTGCACATTCAGTATGCCTTACTGAACTGAAGCATTAGTGTGTGTATTTTAACCAGAAATGAACCTTAACAACTCATCTTATCCTTTAGACAACAACCTTTCCTCAAGCCTCTGTTTGGTTTTATAGAGATTATTTTCTATGAATAGAATTAACACACAAGATGTTAGAAAATGATCACTCCTCTATTGCATGTAGTTTTCTTCACACTGAAAAAAAAACAGAGAGAGACCACATTAGTTATTTGAATATCTCAGCAAAAGGGTCCCTCTTTACCAGGGCAGAGCCAGACAAAATATTTAGGGGTGGGTAAAAAAAAATTTGAGAGACATTTTTTTTCAAATTTGAAAAATATTACATGCAGAACTGTTTTTTTTTTTTTCTTCTGAAAAAGGAAGATGATAGGGGGGAATTTTTTCACAAAATGGGGATAAAGGGGAGAAAATTTGAGGGAAAGAAATAACAATTTTCTTTTTCTTTTTCTTATTTAACAAACAAAGTTTAAATAAGAAATATTTAGCAAGAAAACATTAAAATTCACCAACTAAATGGCAATGTAAATTTTCTTAGCAACCAAATAAAGCTTAAATTAAAACATTTTAGCAAGAAAATATCAAAATCTATCAATAAATGGCAAAAATAAAATAAAATTCTTAGCATCCAAACAAAGATTAAATGAGAAGATTTATATATAAAAAAAAAAATTAAAACTCATCAAATTCAATGTTTAAAATTTAGGAATTAAGATGTTTAATGTGTTGGGTCAAAATTTTGGTACGAGAAATGAGAGATATTAGAGAATTAAAATAGAAAGTTTGTCTTTTTTTTTAAAAAAAGTAATAATATGTTTCTTCAAAGACACTTATTTCTAAGAGCATCTCCACAAATAATGTCTAATTGTGATAAAAAGATTAAATTGAAAAGGGTCAAAAGTACAAGAATAAAATTTTAACAATTGAAACTATAGGGATTAAACTGAAATATAAGATAAATCATGAGAGTAAAATTGTAATTTATTATTTTATAATATGGTAAATATTCAATTATATAAAATTGAGTTTATATACTTTAAATTTTATATATTATAATATAATATTTTATATACATAATATATATTAGTATATTAGCAGATTTAATTTGATAATCAACAAATCGAATTTAGTTTAAAAATTTAAAGAAATGTTGAAAAATTCAATCCAAAGCCTGTTCGTTTATGGCCTTCTTGAGTGAGATGAAACGAGAGTCCCTAAAGTACAAACCCCCTAGAAGTTTGGGATGGCACAGAGAAGCCTAGCTGGTCCAGTTATTAGACTTCTTTAACCCAATTGGATGTCCACCAAAAAACTGGCAATAATTGAATTGATCTTGTTGGGACAAATAGACAATGGCTTTTTAGAAGTGGAGATACAATAAATAGGGAGAGAGACCAAAATGGATTTTAGCTAAGTAGTCCTTCCTACTTCAATGGATGAATTGTAAGTGTGTAATTGAAAACAATATTCTCCTAATTTGATGTAGGTAAACTGGTCTTGATTCAGGTTCAGAGATATTTCTTGATTAATTCATTAAAAAAAAAAAATACCGTTAATTAACGGTGACGTTATCATATGTTTTTTTTTTATTTACAACATCAAATTTATAAAAACAAATTTTTCATTTTAAAAATTTAATTACTGACATTAACCAAAAAAAAAAAAAGGAGAAAGAAGAATCGAAGTTTGCAAAAAGGCTTTAAACGCCCCAAAAAAATTTAAAGTATTTCACTTATAATGTTTGCAATTATAAGAAATAATTGAAGTCATCATTGTAATTTATAATTGTATTTAACTTTGAGTAATGTTATATTTTTTAAAATTATATTTTATTATTTTAAATAATATGATAATATATTATTGTGATATATTAATTATATAATTTAATATATTATTATTATTATTTTTTTTTAGAGAATGATGTAAAGAAGAAGAATTGAACTCAGGTTAAGTAATTTTAGTTTGGTTGAACTCATATTTTAATTTGTATAGTGCTTAGCTCCACATTAAATGAGAAGAATTTTTTTTTATTCAGGTATATCTTGATATCATATAATTATTTAAAAATATTTATGTGATAGGAGGAAGTTCCTCCATCTGCTGTGTGAAATCCAACATCATCCTTTCCTCCCTACATTCAGCCCCTATTGTTCGTGTTCACTCCGCAGTGTTTGCTAAACGCATTCGTGGAGCGCGTGAAGTATCGTTTCTCCAGTCGGAGTATATAATCTCTAATTGACACAAACACAGCCACGGCCTTCTCTTAAAATCACAAGGTGAGCGCGCTCTCTCTCTCTCTCTCTCTCTCAGAAATTCACTCTCTTGAGTAGAACCCAATGGCCTCTTCGATCACCAGTTCCTTATCTCGCCTCTCTCTCTTCCGATTCGCCTCCAAACATTCCTCACCTTCATTCCATTCCTTCCCTACTATCAATCCAAAGGTTTAAATTGTTAATTATTTTGAATCACTATTCCATCTTCCAATTTTTTCATCTCCATTTCTTTCTGAATTTTGCAGGTTTCAAATCGTTCTCGGTTCACATCATCATCAATGGCTTCAGAGTCCAAAGAATCTCCCTCCAACAATCCAGGCCTCGTTGCCACCCCTGATGAAGCCACCGAAGAATCTCCCTCCAACAATCCAGGTCTCGATGCCACCCCTGATGAAGCCACTAAAGGATACTTAATGCAGCAAACCGTAAGCTAATTATATATATATATATATATATATGTACGCACATACATTATACACATATAATTTAAAGGACTTGATGCTTATTTATTTGTGGAAGTTTTTTGATTTCAGATGTTTCGAATCAAGGATCCGAAAGTCAGTCTTGAGTTCTATTCTCGCATATTGGGCATGTCGTAAGTCATATTAGTTTGAAAATTTTGTCTTTGATTTCTGAGGCTGATGTGTATCTAGTGGGACTGAATAATGGTTTTTTGATGCTTTTCTTTTGTTGATGCGTATTTTGTTGTATGGACTGTGATAACTGTATACAGTCAACCCTCTTATAAAGAATAACCACGAGAGAGAGAGCAAATTTATTAATTATTATAATTATTAATTATTAAGTTTTCATATATTTTCATTAATCAAAAAGTGTTCTTATATAACTTCCTGTGCAAAAACAAGACCTTTTATGAAAAAGTATTCCTTACATGTATATAACTTTCGGTACAAAAAGAAGATCTTACATGAAACTTTTCAATAACATTTCAATCTTTCATAAATAATACATATAATATTTCAACTAAAGTTATTAAAAAAAAATCTTAATGTCTTTTTGAACTCAATAAGTTATATTTTCTACAATTACTATGTTGTAATTTTTTTCATTTACAATACTTTTACTTCAATTATGTTGAACTAATAAATATAATTACCAATACATCTCATAAATGAAATATATATATGACTCTCTTATCTCTCTCATAATTAAGATTTCAATAGATTTTTTTGATAGAGTATTAATAATTAGGTAATAGAATTATTAATTATCCATCATAGAACCAAGTTGATTCCTTAAAATTTTATTAATTATTAGAAATTATTAACTTATTGTGTATTAATTAAAAAGGGTCAACTGTAATTGTGTGAGACCAAATGTGTGTTTATGTGCAATTTAAGGCCGTTATGTTTTGGAAATCTCATGTCCATACCAGAGTTGCTGTTTTTGCTTGGGAAGCTGCTTGGAATGGTATCTTAACAGTGGATAATCTCCAAAAAAAAAAAGGGGATTTAGTATGGTAAATAGATGCAGCATGTGCAAGTGGGAAGAGGGAACAGTTAGTCACTTACTTATTTATTGTGATGTGGCCAGAAGCTGTTGGAATTTGATCTCTCAATTTTTGGCTATTCTTGGGTCCTGTCAGATTCGTTGCGGTATCTACTTTTAGGATGGAGGGCCAATAGAATGCCAAAGGAGATTCAAAGGGTGTGGAAAATGGCACCTCTTTGCTTGGTATGGATCATTTGGAAGGAAAGAAATAGAAGGGTTTTCGAAGGAATTGAGAAGCCACCTCCTAATGTTAGAGATCTTTTTTTGTACATGTTGCACTTCTGGGCCAAAGAAGCTTTTCCTTCTGGCATAGGCTCCTTGGTTGATTTTTTGGGGCGTTTAAGGCCTTTTTGATGCAGCCACTCCTTTGTATATGGGTTCGCCCCCCTCGGGCGCTCTTTTATATGATTACTTTTGCTTATAAAAAAAAGACCGTTATGTTTTACCCATATGGTGGTTGCAATCTGACATTGTTGGTTTATAGAAATTTGAGTCTATGTTGTGGATTGACATTCATGTCCATGGCATGAAACTCTATTGACACCTCCATCTTGCAATCCACCCGTTTTGGGATGAAGATGCAGTTAAGTGCGCTTCCATTAGAGACTTCTACATGGATGAAATTTCCTTTGAAATTTTTATTCTTTACGACCTTCAACCTCCACCAATCCTTGTTGAAGGATAGAATAAATGTCACCACTTTCTGGAATGTTGACTAAATGACATTTATTGGCTTAGTGGTGACACTCCATATTCTGTCCAAGATAGCTAAAAAGGGATAGGGAGACAACTACTCATAATGAAATTTAACTAGTGGCATTCAAAGATTGGGTGAAGTCACATGGACTTACATGGTCTGTTGCAATGTTTGATACGAAGACTCTATCTTATAAGGATCCAACAATTAGAGGATTGAGGACACTACAATTTTTTGAAAAATATGACCATGGAAAATGTACTGCAAGTAACTGTCTCTCTCTTTCTTCTTCTCTCTTCTATTCTGTCCTCTAGTTCTGCTTTCTTCTTTGGCATGACAAAAATGTGGTAAAAAAGATAATTATGACATGTAGATTCAAAGCAGTTCATCGATGTATCTTTTGTGTTCTTGATCAATCCTTAGCCTGTAGGTATTGCTGTCTACACAATATTATGTGTTAATTACATTTTGAAGAATCTGACCAGGGGAATGTTCTGAGAGATACCATCTCTCTGTTTCTCCCTCCCTCTCCTGCTTTGTTCTTTAGTCCTGCTTTCTTTCTCCTTTGGCATGATGAGAATCCAATCAAATTAAGCTACTAGGTTCCCCATGTGACTTAAGTGATGCTACCACCGTTTAGACTTGTTTAAGCAACATGCATTTCAAAAATGGTTGTGAAGGGATCTCTTAACTAAATGAAATCCATCCACATTTGGTATGTGAAAACAGTTATATCTTCTACGACCAAATTAAAATAGTATATTGTTTGAAACAAAAGACATAGTTGATTTTGTATTCATTGGGGTAAACTTGTGTCATTTAAAGAGGTCTCCTGTTCAACGCTCACCCTAAGGGCCACTTACCTATAAAAAAAAAAAAGGGGTGTACTTGTGTCATCTAATTTATAGCTTTACAAGATAGCAAATAAAATACATTTGACTTAAAAACACTTACAAATGTATAAATCAATTTTCATACCACCTCATACTTCCTTTGCATTAAAACCAAAGTTCCAGACAGTGTAATATGTAGTCTTCAGGCGCTTGCCAAGATGACAAGGCAAGGTGAGGATCTGTTATAGTGCTTGCAACAGCTTAGGGAAGGCAAGTTCACCAAGCTGGTGTTTAGGGAGCGTCTCAACTCTCAACAACTAAAGCGATATGTGGTGATGCCAACAGCTATTTAATAAAAGTTGTTTTATTTATATTCTCCATGCTAGTAGTCTTATTACTTTAAATTAGGGGCATTTTTTTCCAAATTGTCTTTTCACAGTACAAAAGAATGGAAAAAATCCACCACCTTCAATTGGGGCCATCTTCGAGAAGGAAAGAGAATGTGAATCATACAAAGTTAATGGTGATCCTCTCATATCTTCCGCATTGTTAGAACCCACAAGTTGATAAAAAAAAACCTCCATAAGAGACTTAGGTAGAGAATAAGGTTGGAATATATACTAGAAGAAGGCAAGAAAACTTAGAATGATCCCATCGCTTGGATACGTCATCCGTCATATCAATTTTTTTAGTGTATATTGTTATGACTAAAAATAAATTGTTTAACTTCAAATGAATAAACTTTTAACGTTTTATATATTTATTGATTTTTTTTTAAGTTAGTACCTTCACTCAAGCTTACACCTTTTTGTAGGGTAGTGCCTCAGTTGATATAGGATCTTAGTGTTTTAAGGGTGTCTTTTGCCCTTAACTACATTGGTTTGAGAAGCAATTGATAAATGTTGCAATCAAGTAGTTAAAACATTGTTACCAAGTCATATTTGATACTTCCACACTATTACTTATATAAAAGAGGCGTCTAGATCATTTAATCATTCCCCTCATTTTGGTCAGAGCTGTTATTAAGATCCACTAGATGAATCCCTGCAGTAGCTGTCCCATACTTACCTAGGCTTTGCCTTTTTAGTCTTCTTTCTTGACTTTAATATTGATGGCAGCTTCTTTTTATGTTCACATCATTTGAATGGAGGAATTACCTAAATCCAAATGCATAGAATCTAGCTTGTAGGGTTCTGTTTTGGTTGAATTCTGGTTGCCCTTTGTGCCTGTTGAAACCAAAAAAAAAAATGTCAACTACAATAACCTTAAATAAGTGTATCTTAAGTATTTTTATGCTGCCTAATACTTCCTTTGAGTTTATCAGGTCATAGTATCATGGGCAGGCATAGATTTTGTTTTTGTTTGATCAAGAAGTTTCCCTTTGCCATTTTTAGTGTATTTGGAATAAATGGCAGCAGAAGGATCTTTTGTAGTGACGATGTTGTAGGAATGTTTCTCTATAATATGTGTGCTATTGAATGAAAATATTATATATATATATATTTATGTATAGATTTAGAGGCAATCCTTACTCTAAAATGATGGGCTCAATAACTAATAACTTAAACTTAGTTTAGTAGAACACAGTTTCTGCTAATAAAAAAATCACATATGCAGGCCTATCTCCAGAAAATATGAAATTACTAAATTCTCTTTACTCTTAAAAAATAAGAAGAAATAATAAAACTGAACCAATAGCAAACTAACTTAAAGAAAGCGTTAAATAAGACCTGGCTCAAAACTTAATTGTTCAATCTCCCAAGTGGGCCTTGCATCATCTTTCATGTGCCAAATCAAGGTTTGAGCATTTGGATAATCTTTCCCACACCTTTTATGGTTCTGCCTTGTTTCCATAATTGTAATGTCCTAAAATTGAGGCAAAATTTGTTAAGAGCTTCGCCCTTGTTAAATTTTTCTTTCCTTCTCTTTTATAAATTCTCATTAGCTTTGTTGGTTGTAAACTCCCCTGTGATCTTTGGCTTCCTCTTCTATTTTTAGTTAAGAAAAAAAGATGGAAGCAAATTGACAGATTTGAGTCGAAGGTAAAATTTTAACTGTAAATACCTGCATTCAGTTACCAATAAATTATATGAGGTTACCAACAAGCTCTAGCCTTGCTGGTACCTCCTTTACCTCCCCATATGGAAAATTGAGGTTTCAAGTTCCCTAATGGGCAAAGTGTGTGGGTGTATGTGATTTACTTATCAAAAAATAAATAAAAAATTACCTCAGGTTAAATTTTGATATTAACTTTTCCTTCTAAGTTGCAGGTTACTAAAGAGGTTGGATTTTCCAGAAATGAAGTTTAGCTTGTACTTCATGGGCTATGAGGTAAAAAGTTAAAAATCACTTTTGCAAGAAATTTTTTTAATTATCAATGCCAAAGCAATGATTCATTGTGACTTTCTAATAATTTGGTCTAGCAATGGTGTTTCTTTCTCCTTGCAATACTAAGGTAAGCCATATTTTCTGACCCATGAAAAAAAGGCGAAGAAAAAGTTATGCCTTTTATCCTGTAAAAACAATGAGATTCTAAGTTTTGTTCTAACCAAAATTGCTGGATCTCTCTCTCTCCCTCAATCTCTCTGGTTTAGGATCCAGCATCAGCTCCAAGCAATTCAGTTGAGCGCACTGTTTGGACCTTTGGTCGGAAGGCTACAATTGAGCTCACACAGTATGAACTGTCATTTTATGCCTCTACTTTTCTTTTCAAATTCATTTTTTATGCTCCATGGGTTCCCTGGTCATGTCTAATAGTTAATTACTTCTCACAGTAATTGGGGTACTGAGAATGATCCTGATTTCAAAGGTTACCACAATGGGAATTCTGAACCTCGTGGCTTTGGTATGTAACTCACAAATTTAATGATTCAATGTTTTCATGTGTCAGGATACATACAGATCATGTGTTTATGATTTATGTTTGTCCACCTCACTGGTTAGTTTTTTTTTTTAGGGTAAATTATACAGACACCCCCTGTGGTTTACCCGTTTTTCGCTTAACCCCCTTCGAGTATTAAACCCGACGGGTAGGCCCCTTAGGGTATAATGAACGGACACTTAACCACCTTCTGTCAATCCACCGTTAGAATATTGGATGGAAAAGAGTCACGTGATTGCATGTGACTTGATGAAATAAATAAAAAAGCGATAGTTAAATTTGAAGACTAAAATACCCTTCCATCTCTCTGAACATATATATTCATATATATACATATATACACTATAACATTGCCGGTGTATTGCATGTTCTTTGAGAGGTGTTTGTACTAGCATTCTATTGCTCTCAACGCCCAGTAATCAGTATCTACCAATCATGCATCTAGCAAAATGGAAGTTGCTACAAAGCAACTGTATAGATATCCATCCAATTGTAGGGGTCGCCAACCCAGATCATCTTATTCTTACCATTGGATCCTTGTTGCGGTTCGTGTAGATGTTGCAGAGGTTGGAATTGATGGTGGTGGTACGACATGTAATGGGGAGGATAATGTGGCTGGGACATCATCTGTTGTATTACCCTCGCCGCTTCCGGATACTGCATCGCCGCTCCCTGATACTGCATTGCCACTCCCGGATACTGCATCGCCGCCCCCTGATACTGTGGCGTTTGCGTCTAATTTTGATAACGAATCCGGATTTGAATTCTAGGATTTCACCCTCAAGAGGGACTTTCTCCATGATTCATTTTAAGTGGGAGACTTCTTCTATTTTTACAGATGCTCTGGAGTGCTATAGATAGATAGATAGATAGATAGAGAGAGAGGGAGAGAGAGAGAGCACATCCCATAGAAGCTTTTGAGACTGTAGAGAATTTTTGCTACAAATTCTTCCATCACAATTTCTTCCCAGGAATTCCATTTCATCAAGTTCTACCCATCCTTCTCTCCATGTAATCAACTAGTGGAAACCACTATCCACTGCCTCAGAGATTGTTCAGAATCTCAACAGGTGTGGAACCTCATATCAGCAGTTGTAAAGGTCAATCTTGACAATAGCTTTCCTCTCCTTGATTGGTTGAAAAGTAACCTTATTGACAATGGCAATCGCTTATGGAAGATTTGAAAGAACAAAAACAAAAAGGTCTTTCCAGGTCAAGCTCATGAGCCGAGTTTCTCTGTGAATCAAATCATTCAACCATGCTAGAGAGATTCATTAGGCTTTTGGGCTAGGTAAAAATACCCAGAATGTTGTATTGTAGAGCCTCCTCCCTCGTGAGGCCTTTTAATTCCCTTGTACAAAAAAAAAAAGCTCACTCCACTAGGTTTCATTGGGTACAGGAGCACGCATATATACACCACTTAACACACATGTATCTGCGTGCACCCACTTTGTGTGAGTCGACATCAACATCAAAAGAAGACAGAAAGGTCTCCCTTGAAATTTATCCTATCCTCGTGTTGTCTATTTTATGTAATTTTTCTGTACAAAATGATTAGTAAGAATGCAATCTAAAGCAATTATAGAATTGTTACTACAAGAATGCAATCTCTAAATGCTAGCCAGTGATCTCTATAGTTTAGTAATCAACTGGTCTGTGGTCTCTTCACCTTTTCTTCTTGCAACATATGAAACTAAGAGTCAAAATTGCAAGAACAACCACCCCGCCAATAGCACTTTCCGACGACAAGACCAGTGGATATGGTCGATAAGCCAATCGAAGGAGATGGAGGCGTTGGCGATGATGGGGCGGTGGTGAAGATCTTGCTGTTCCCGGAGGGGTCGGTGAACTCCGAGTTGCCGGTGACGATGAGGAAGAAGCTAGTGTCAGTGGCGGCGAGTTGGCCAATGATGCTGGAGGGTTTATGTTTGCTTACTTGAAGTGAAAGGAAAAGTGAGAATAGGAATTGAAAGAGAGATTTTTGGTGCCTTTTTTCGAAGGGTAATATCGTTATTATGAAATCCTTTTGTTATTACATGGTGTAATGAGGTCATTTTACTATTAACGGCCATCAGACCCATTTTCATTTCTAAACCACAAGGGGTGTTTTTGTTCATTTTTAAAGTGTGTTAAGTGAAAAAAGGGTAAACCACAAGAGGTGTTTGTATAATTTACCCTTTTTTTTTTTTATGGAAATGGCAACTGTTGTTTTCTGTCATTAATGTTTCAAACATGGAAAGTTTCAGGTTTATTAAGATCATATTGTCATTACTGATCAAATATTCTTGATATCACATCATTCAGTCTGGCCTCATTTTTGTTAGCAGACAACTCATATCTAGACTTGCTTAATCTTGACCACCCTAAACAGTGTAGGCTGCATTTGTCTCAGTTGAAGCACAATTGGAGGTGTTGTTTCTTTTAGATAAGGCCTGTATAACTATTGTTGTGATGCTGGTATGCTATACTCTTATACATATTGGCATGATATGGGATGAACCCTACATCTGTATTTCCTTGAAATCGGCCTCCTAAAGTAGAAAAGATGAGACCTGTATTACCATTATTGTGACACTAGTTTTTTTATGATTTTACAAGTATTTCCATTGTATGAGATGAATGAGAAGGGACCAAATGTCTATTTCCTGGAAATTGGCGTCCAAAAGTAGGAATGGATCTCATCTTCCTTCATTTGGCCCTATTGCAAGAGTCAATGTACACAAACTGTCGGTGCTTGTTTGCTTGGGACCGATTACAGATTGAATTTTCTATTCTGGTTTCGCTAATACTTAACAGATTTGTAATTGATCAGAAATACACCCTGCTTGGTTGACTTATTGCATCTCCTAGTTTGAACCTGATACACATAAATGATGTTTTGCATCCTTCATTCCCCTAGTCGCATGGATGGATGTTCTCCTTGTAAAGATGATTTTGATTTTTGAGATGGATGCTGGGTTTATCCAAAATTTCATGAGATGTCTCATTTTGCGTGCAGGACACATAGGCATTACTGTTGATGACACATACAAGGCATGTGAAAGATTTGAACGTCTACAGGTGGAGTTTGTGAAAAAACCTAATGATGGTAATTTGGCTCTTTCAAATTTCTGAAATCATTGTAGATGATATAGTGCTTCCTTGATAAACAATGCTGTCTCAAATTTAAAATTTAGTGGGGATGAGTTGGGATAGTTTTATACTCAAATGTGCTATTTGGCTATAAAAATCAATTGTATAGGTGGTTGCTGATTGCACCTATTAGGCTATTACATTCATGGATCTTCTTTATCAATTTTTAAGCTTCAAGGTTGGAAATTGAGTTTGCATACGTAGACCGAACGTGGGGGAGCAAGAATACAGTTTTATGGCATGCATGACTGTAGTATGTTACTAAGAAAATGATGCAACAATCTATGCTCAAGTGTCTTCCCTTGTTAGTTTGGTTGAGTGAAGTAAGATTTAATTAGCAGCAAGTCGACAACTGGTACTTGGCAACATTCATCGATGACTTCTCTAGATACATATAGTATATTTTCTAAAGGAGAAGTTAGAAGAACTTGGAAAAATTCAAAAAATTATGGGAGAAAGTTGAAAGTGGAATCAGTATGAAGATTAATTGTTTGCACACCGGTAAGGGGGTTGAAGAGAAGTTAGATGAGTTATTGGTTCTTCAGCTATACCTTGGACATGTTGTGGTTCATCTTCATGGGCTAATTCTTTTAACTTATCTTATGACTTGATTTCTAACTCTTTTAGAATTTGGCAACACCAGTTACCAAAAAATAAGAATAAAACCACTTACAGTGAAGTCCACCAAAACGAAGCCTTGTTGAACACAACATTCTGTGAAGTGTAACAACGATTAGTGGTGGTTCACTTCATTTCCACCTTTTTCTTTCATTGTGGTAAGCAACAAAAATGCAATGGTGCACTTTATTGTTGAACATGCTACGTAGTTGATCAGGTACAAAGTTACAAACACATAGTTGATGTATCCGAAAACAATTAATTTTGGCTTGATATTCCACAGCTTCTAAAAGAGCAAGACAAACCTTGACCTTGGTTGTGGCAGCCGATTAGTACTTTACACCATAGTTGTCAAAATGTGTATCGGAGGGCGTATCGTTTTCCAAAAGATGTGTATCGTAGATAGGCATAATTTAAAAAAAAAAATATTTTCATATAGAGAGATATATACACATTGTTAAATAACATTTCCACTCACTTGTAAAAGCAAAAATGCAACTTAAATTCCATAATTCATAGTCCATACTCCATATTCCAATTTCAAAGGCATCCACATCAAAATATCAAATATAAAAACAAGTTCATCAACATCAAATATAAAAACAAAATCTAAAATTTCATCTCAATCTCCAATGTCAAAGGCATCCACATCAACATCAACATCATCATCATCATCATCATCATCATCATCATCATCATCGGATGCCAACAACTCTTCACTTCCTTTTTCTTCTTCTTCTTCTACTTCTTGTATCTCCACATCCTCATCCTCATCCTCATCTTCATCTAAAAGTATTTGCTTTCTTTGTTCTTGTTTAAGGAAAGATCCCTTGGCCCTACAAATAGGCAATATAAAATGTTTATTAAATTATGGAATGAGTCAATAAATTGAAATATATACAAATTATCTATTTTACATTGTTAACTCTTTTTCTTTTTTTACTATTTTGTCCTTCTTGAACTTCAAAGCATTCAAATGCTTCCATGCAAGTGGAGTTATCGGGTAAGACCCCACTTTCTTTCTCCGCTATCCATTTATCATCGAATTCCACATCCAATAAAGAAATAGGATCATACGAATCACCATCTATTATTCTTCTTTGGTGCCTTGCTTCTAATCGAAGATTATACTTCACAAACACAAGTACACTTAATCTTTGTTGCTCCAATCGATTCCTCCTCTTAGAATGCACCTATTTGAAAGAGTTGAAGTTAAAACTAAAAAATAATAATAAACTAATTATGAAAGTTTAATAACATACACTTCATGAGTCATATACCTGATTAAATGTATTCCAATTTCTCTCACATCCTGTATCACTACAAGTCAAACTAAGGATGCGAGTGGCAAGTCGTCGCAATTTTGGACAAGCTCCTCCAAAAGATTCCCACCATATGGCTATTGAAATTACAAGTAATGTATTAACTTATTACTCCGATAATCTAATTTCTTAAGTCTTAACGTCAAGACAATCTTTCATCAATTTACTTGGTTGTTTCCAATTCCTCATTTGAATTGCTATGTCTATCCCAAACATCTTCTCAGCATTATGGAAAGTATCCAACTGCTTATTCACTTTTTCTCTCGTGATTGGAGATGGACACAATCTTTGAATGCTCTCATAGAGCCCCATCTTTATCTCATAATCCGCATTAAATTCCGAAGAATAGTGAAATCTACATTAAGTATTTAAATTAGTAAACTAGAAATAAACTAGAATATGGAAATAAAATGATATAAAAAGTCAATTAATTTTTTTTACTTTGGATTGAGATAATAGGCAACTGCATAAAAGGGCCTATGCAATCCATGTTCCATCTCATATCAATGATATCCCATATAAGCTTGTAATGCTTTTTCACTCCACGAAAATACTTTTTCTATTTGCTCATTTGCTTTGTCTATTGCTTCATAAATGTATCCCATGGCCGGTTTAACATCCCCATCCACAAGCCTTAACACCTTCACCAATGGCAAAACACATTTCAAGCAATACTTGATAGATGGCCAAAAATTTGGATCAGCTAAAATTATGTCCATCACTTTTATGCCATCTCCTTTCTTGGAATATTGACTCATTTGCCACTTTTCAAATGCAAACATTGCTCTAAGCCCAATTTTGTTCTCATATAAGTGCCTCAAAGTCAAGTATAAGGTCGCAAATCTTGTCACAACAGCCTTCACTAATTCCCTTTGCCTTGTATGATTCCTCATAAGATTTAAGACTCAAGAATGTTTGTTGATGTAGATAGTAATCATTCTTGCCTTTGACATTGTGTCATTGTGGATGGGAAGCTCCCTAATGTTTGTTAAAATTAGGTCCAAGAAGGAAAAAACTAATTAATTTTTCCCACCAGAGCTCCACCTTCTTCTCTATGTCCGATCAACTGAGAATGTTCCGATGAAACTTCCGATCAACTAAGTATGTTTGCTCAAATTGGGGAGAAGTCTTTTGAAGTGGTTCGTGAATCGGAGGTACAGGGGGAGCTCTTTCAAATCACTGAAAGGGGTCCAGGGGTGGTAAGAAGGTTATGGGTCTTGAGATGGGAGTTGGATTGGCTTTGCAACACCCTAGAGAACTTCCGTTTAGGAAATCAACGAGTGGTCTTTCCTCTAGGGCTGCATGGCCGTGATAGAAGCTTAATCCTATGGAAAGGTTCAAATCGTCGGGGGAGCTTCATGAGGGTTGAAGGTCGATCTCACCGGGGAAATCGACTCTTGTTCTTACCTGAAGACCAGACGAGCGGCGGGTAGTCAATCTATGCGAAGGCCTTCAGATCGTTAGGCTTAGCGAACAGGAGACCAACCACGCTACAGAAGGGGTCTTTCTTGGACGTAAGCAGAATCCCAGACTGGCTGACAGATCTGGTGATGGTGGACCAGAGGCCTGCAATTGCCAGTGCCGATTTAGAGGTTCATATGGGTTCCTGCGGAAGTCGCCTCAACCATCTCTGTCGTTGCTTAATCGGAAGATTTGGCAACCTAAACTCTCTAGTCCCCGACAGAGTGAAGATTCAACGATGGGACCTAAAGAATTGGGGGATTCAAGTTGGTCTGAAAGTCCTTGACATGAACGGTGCCTGGTTCCTTTTCGAACTGCTGTCGGAAGAGGAAGCCAGTAGGATCCTTAACAAGTGGAACTGGGTTTTTGAAGGTCTGACAGTGACGTTGCAATCGTGGACTCCATCGGCCTGCTGCTCGAGAACGGAAGAAAGTGGGTTAACCTGGATCAGATTCATGGGCTTACCAGCCTTTTTGTGGAGCACTGAAGTTTTTTGCGCCATGGGGGATCGTTGTGGCAGATTCGTGACTTTGGATAGGGACACTGTCGAACACCGGCATCTCCGGTGGGCGAGAATATTAGTTAGAGAACGAATGGAAGAGATCCCTGCATCTTTGCGAATCAAGAGTGGCAAGTGGTCCTTCGATATTCCGATCTGGTTGGAAGCGGGGCCAACGTGTCTTGTGAATGAATCTCACCGGCCGGAGGTTGCAGCGGGGAGGAGCACAGACGGAGAGACCATTTTGGGAGCACACACGCCAAGGGCGCGTCAGAGGCACAGTATCCATGTCAGGGGCGAACCACGTGGCGACCATCGGTCGGCTATCTTCTCTCCACACAGCGACATTTCAAATTTCGAATCTCACGAGATTCGCAAAGTCATGTGTCGAGCCCCGACGATTCTAGAAGGTCCGAGAGACGTGGGTTCTGGGTTTAATTCAACTCATGGAAATGGGCTTACTGGGTTGGGCCATATCCAAAAGTTTAGTAGCGGTCTTGGTCATCGAGGAAGGCCCAGGGTCTATCCTAAAGAGCAGCATATCCAGAATTCTTTTAAGGCCCACAACCGTATCTCTTTTAAGGCCCAAAGGGGAAGTTATTTGCAGTTGGGGGTTGGGGCGGCCCAGGCAGTTTGGGGCAGGCCCCGTTCGGGGCGTCATACCTATAAGGCAGTTTCCTTTATAAGAAGGCCTGTGTCTCAAGTGCAAGAAGGAGGGGGCAAAACAGTGAACGACGAAGCAATATCAGACATGGAAGTCGGTGCAGCCATTGAAGTGGGAGCCAAGGAGCTTGCGCTGGGGCGTGAAAAAGGAAAGGAAAGAGAAGAGTTACAGGTAGCCCTAGCGCCAGTCGATGACATCTCAGAGGGACACGACTCTGATCAAAGTGGTATGTTAGATGAGAGGGAGTTTCTCCATTACATGGAATCCAGTTACTGTAAAGATGTATGCCCAAACAATTGGGGAGCTGAATGCTCCTTTGCCGCAGAGCTGGAGTTGCTGTCAGCTCAGGATAAGCCCCCTGAACAGGGGGACGTAGTGGTGGTGCGGCAAGGGGAAGCAGTACTGAACTTGGAGGACTATAATCCCCTTGCTGTAATCTTGTCGGACAACTCTCTGACTCCAGAGACGCACTCAGTTGAACTCATATGTCTGCAACAGAAGATAACAGAGGGGTGGGTGCTAAGAAAATTAGGAAAGGTTAGTAAGATTTTGGGTGTCCCATGCGCAGGTTTCGAAGATCGCTTGATGGATCTGTTCAGAGAAATTATATTGCGCAACTCTATGTCCAGACACTGCTCTAGTAGTGGCAGAACAGAGAAAGATAAGGAAGAAAAGTCAGCGAAGCGAATGAAAAGAGTTCTGAAAGAGTTGTCATGTTCGGTTAACTATGGGGGCAGCAATTCGATTGAGGCCTTGGTGGAAGGCATTGAGAGATTCTAAACTTTTTTGTTCTATGAATTTAAAAATTCTTTCATGGAACGTGAGAGGGTTAAATGATCCGGATAAGCGTGCAGTTATTAAGGGTTTGTTATAGGAATGGATGCCTGCTGTCATTTGCCTTTAGGAAACCAAAATGGAGAGTATCTCGAGGCGTGTTGTTCGCTCTATTTGGGGTTCGAGATGGGTAAGGTGGACTGCTTTGGATGCACAGGGCACCGTGGGAGGTATTCTAGTGGCTTGGGATTCCCGTTTGGTCAATTGTTTGGAGCATAGAATGGGGGAGTTCTCTATATCGTGTAAGTTTAATCTGAGTTCCAATTCTTTGGTGTGGGGTTTTTGTGGGGTTTATGGGCCGGTGGTGGATGGTGCAAGAAGTTTGTTTTGGAACGGATTACAATCGTCGATCTCCTCCTGGAATGTCCCCTGGTGCCTTGGGGGGGGGGACTTCAATGTTGTGCGGAGCCCCGATGAAAGATCGGGGAGAGGAAGATTAACCTTGGCTATGAGAAAATTTAATGAGTTCATCAATTCTCAAAGCCTGATGGATTTGCCTATGGAGGAAGGGAGTTACACTTGGTCCAGGGGAGGTAATCAATTGGCCATATCCCGGCTAGACAGATTTATGGTGTCATGTAATTGGGAGGATGATTTCCTAGGCATCTCCCAGAAATGTCTTCCCCGTCTTTGTTCTGATCACCACCCTATCATGCTGCACTGTGGAGGATTTAGCGTAGGAAAAAGTCCCTTCAGATTTGAAAATATGTGGTTAGAATATGAAGGCTTTGAGGATTTGGTGCGTACTTGGTGGAATTCTTATGTTGTGGCTGGAACCCCAAGCTTTTGCATTGCCAAAAAGTTGAAACTCCTTAAAGAAGATCTCAGAAAATGGAATCGCAGGGTCTTTGGTTCTATTCAGGAAAGGAAGCAGTCTCTGCTGAAGAATCTTATCGATCTTGATAAGGAAGAGCAGCAGGGTACCCTCACGGATGAGCAAAGAACAGAAAGAGATGGCCTAGAGGGCCAGATTGGTCAGGTTCTCAAATTGGAGGAAATTTTATGGAGACAGAAATCCCGTGCCATTTGGCTCAAGGAGGGTGACCGCAACACCAAATTTTTTCACAGAATGGCCTCTTCTCACTACAGAAAGAACAAAATCTCCTCAATCGTTATTAATGATCAGGTTATCAGCGAGGAGGAGCCTATCAGAAGGGGAATTGCTGAGTTCTACTCTAGCCTTTACACGGAGCCGTGCAGCTGGAGGCCCGGGGTGGATGATATCCTTTTGAATAGTCTGAACGGTGATGAGGCCTTGAATCTGGAAATCCCTTTCTCGAAAGATGAAGTGGTGAGAGCTTTGGAGGCATGCAATGGTGATAAAGCTCCGGGCCCCGACGGGTTCACTATGGCCTTCTTCAAAAGATGCTGGGATGTGTTGAAAGCGGATGTGATGGCCGTCTTTGGGTCCTTCCATAGGGAGGGAGGCTTTGAACGAAGTCTCAATGCCTCTTTCATAGCCCTCATCCCTAAGAAGGAGGGAGCTAGTAGCATCAAGGACTTCCGCCCTATCAGTCTAGTGAGCAGTGTCTATAAGCTGATCGCAAAGGTTCTTTTCTTACGGCTAAAAAAGGTTATGGGCTCCATCATTTCTCCCAGCCAAAACGCTTTTGTGGAGAGTCTTCAAATCCTGGATGCGGCTCTTATAGCTAACGAATGCATTGATTCTAGGTTGAAACAAAAGGCGAAAGGGCTGGTGTGCAAGCTGGACATTGAAAAAGCCTTTGACCACGTTAACTGGAGTTTCTTGATGGGTATGTTAGCCAAGATGGGTTTTGGGGTCAAATGGATGAGGTGGATTCAGACATGTATATCCACAGTCTCTTTTTCAGTTCTTGTGTATATCCCCCTTGCGGGTTTTTTTCGTTCTTTCAGAGGACTGAGACAGGGGGATCCCTTATCTCCTTTCCTCTTCGTGATTGTTATGGAGGCGCTGAGTCGCTTCATGATCCGAGCTGAGGAAGTTGGTCTCATCAACGGTTTCCAGGTGGGGATCAGAGGGAGGGGAGGCACAGCCATTTCCAATCTGCTGTTTGCGGATGACACCATCATTTTTTGTGGCCCCTCAGTTTGTCAGCTTCGTTTTGTCCGATGTATTTTAGTGTGTTTTGAGGCGGTTTTTGGTTTGCGGATCAATCTGGCCAAGAGCAGCATTACTCCGGTTGGGCTGGTCCAAGATATGGACATGTTAGCTAGTGCTTTGGGTTGCAAGGTGGACTTCCTCCTTCTGGTTTACTTGGATCTTCTGTTGGGAGCCACGGCGAGATCTATTGGGGTCTGGGATCCTGTGGTTAAAAGGTTTCAAAGCAAGCTTGCAGGTTGGAAAAGACAACTCCTTTCTAAGGGAGGCCGGCTCACTCTTCTTAAAAGTTCTATGGGGAACCTCCCCACTTATTTCATGTCCCTTTTCCCTGTTCCAAAGACAGTTAGCAGAAAATTAGAGAAGCTTCAACGAGACTTCTTATGGGGCCAAGAGGGCGATCGTAGGAAGCTTCATCTTGTTGCTTGGGAGAAAATCAAGAAGCTAGTGTCTTTGGGCGGTTTAGGGGTGAAGGACTTGAGAATCTTCAATAAAGCCCTTCTTGGAAAATGGCTTTGGAAATTTGGTGAAAGTGATAGGATACTTTGGAGGGAGATCATTGTATCCAAGTATGGGAGTGAAAATGGGGGCTGGTGTTCAGGTGAGGTGGAGGGTCCGAAGGGATGTGGTCTTTGGGGTTACATTAGGGGGGACTGGAGGAGCCTCAAAGACAGATGTAGTTTTGTTATCGGGATCGACTCTAGGGTGAAATTTTGGGACGATGTATGGAATGAGAATGAGGCGTTGAAGGTGAAATTTCCCATGGTATACAGTTTAGCTTGCGACAAGGTGGCTTGGGCCAGCGAGTGCATGGAGAGAATTGTGAATCAGTTTATATGGACTCCTCGCTTCAGGAGGGATTTCCATGACTGGGAACTTGAAGAGGTGAGCTCTTTCCTTTGTCACATCAAAAAGATCCGGGTTAGGGGTGGTATGGAGGATAAGAGGGTTTGGACGCCGGATAAGAAGTCTTTTTCTGTTAGCTCCTTCTACAAAAGCATGTGCGGCTCTGATATTCTTGTTTTTCCCTGGAAGCTTATCTAGCACTCAAAAGCCCCCCACTAAAGCTTCTTTTTTGTTTGGGAAGCTTCTTGGAAAGCCATCTCAACTGCTGATAATTTGAAGAAGAGAGGTTTTTTGTTGGCTAGCAGATGCTATCTTTGCAAGAATGATGAGGAAATGGTGAATCACGTCCTCATCCACTGCCATCTCTCTTGGAGCTGCTGGAATCTTATTTTTGACTTGTTTGGCTTTTCTTGGGTTATGCCAGGCTCCGTCAAAGACCTCATGTTGGCTTAGGCAGGGTGTAAGCTTCCTACAGAGACTAGGAGAATTTGGAGACTGGCTCCAATCTGTCTGTTGTGGTGCATTTGGAGAGAAAGAAATAACCGTGTTTTTGAAGACCGAGAGCTCTCAACTCCTTATTTTAAAGATGCCTTTTTACGTTTGTTATTTTTTTGGTTCAAAGAGGCCTTCCTTGTAAATGTCCTTTCTTTTGTAGATTTTTTTGGGATCTCTTAGACAGATGTAAGACAATTGTAATCTTATGGGGTTTTTGCCCTTATTGCCCTTCTTGGGCAACCTTTATATATACAATCTTACTAATCAAAAAAAAAAAAAAAAAATTAGGTCCAAGCAATGTGCAGCACAAGGAGACCAAAACAAATTTTTTCTCTTTGCCATCAACAACTCTCCACTTTTACATAAGCTGATGCACTATCAGTCACAACTTGGACAACATTTTTCTCACCAATCTCCTTAGTCATTGAGACAAGAAGCTCAAACAAATTATCTGCATTCTTGCAAATGCCTAAGGTATCAATGCTTTTAAGAAATACAGTCCCCCTTTGATTGTTTACTAAAAAATTGGTGATAGATTGATGTTTTCCATCAGTCCATCCATCGGACATAAGAGAACAACCTGTCTTACTTCACTCTACTTTAAAATTTTCCAACAGGCCATTGTTAATTGTATGTTTCCTTCTTCAAAAAGTGCATTGCACCTCTTGATATGAAGAAGACTCCAACATTCTCTTGAAATAGGCATCCTTAACCAAATTAAAGGGAAGGACATTTGCATACAAACATCTACAAATATCCGAACACACTTCATCTCTATCCTTCTTCTTGAACATTGCATTCAAAGTGAGAGGAGATGTTGTTGATTGTTTTTCAACCACTTTTACATCATCATATTCATCATCCCAAACATTAGCATCTTTGGTTCTATCATCCAACAATTTCTTAAAAATTTCAACCACGTCATTTGGACATTTTTTACAAGGTGCTACACTAAGAAGCATGGATACAAACACGGGACACGGATACGACACGACATTTTTCAAAAAAATAGGACACGGATACGTTGAGAACAAGTTGAATATATATATATATATTTTATATGACTATATAATAAAAATTAAATATTCTTTCAATCAAAAGTGACATAAAAATACACAATTCACGTAAATATTATTAGTATATCAAAATAGAAAATCTATTAAATAAAAATTTAAGAATTTCATTTAATAATCAACATTCATGATCTAAATTTTAAAACAAATTTGTTAATTACTATATATTTTTGTGTGTATAAAAAAATAGTGGAGAAAAAGAGGTCAAAAATCAATAAAAATCCCAAAACAAATTTAAAAAATCCAAAAAACGTGTCTGAAATATGTCAGGAACGTGTCCGACACGGATACGTGAAGCAAAAAAGAGTGTCCGTTCTTCATAGGTGCTACATCCTTATGAGTGGCTACTAAATGATTTTTAATTCTTGAAATGCCTCCTCAATAGGCATTTCCACAATAAACACATTTCAATTTCATCCTACTGTTTTTTCCTTAAGTGATTTTTTCACAATGATCCCAAGTGGGATCGTGGGGCTTTTTTGTGTCTATCTTCATCATTTATTCAAAATAGCACTGAAATATAAACAAAAATATAAACATATAGAAATTAGGATTTAGTGATTTACTAAATGAGTCAAATGACCACAAATTCAAAGAAGAAAAAACCGTAAACAAGCAACAAAAAGCATGAAGAAAATGGTAGTAGCCTCACTACTGTGCAGTGTGTAGAACAAAGAAATAGGGCTTGAGAAGCACCCTAAGGGTTTTGCAGCAAACAAGCATATTTGTAAATTTTAATATACAACTACATCAAGTATACAAAGAATTAGAGAAATAGGGCCTTGAGAAATACCTAAGAATTTAAGATGACAAATTCAAAAAAGCTTCAGGGCTTCAACAAGAGTACAAGACTTCAACAACAAGGGAAGCACAGAGCTTTAGATTTCAGAGGCCTTCTACTAAGGCTGAAAAATTGAAGAAATTTCAAAGGAGGAAGGGTTTATGCGCATTACCATTAGGGCTCAGAAATTGAAAACAAAAATGATATTAAGAAGAAAGAGAATGGTTGAAATCAAAGGAGGAGATGAAATTTACTTGGTTGTCGATCAAAATCGAAGAAGAAAGTTGGAATCGACTGTCAATCGAAGAGGAGCAAGCTTAGTCAATCGTCGTTAGGGCTTGAGGGTTCGGTCGATGGAGGTTTGTTTGTCGAATATAGAGAATGGGAGGCAACTTCGATCATTAAGAACTTAAGGAAATAAGAGGCGACGCCATTTCCTTGTGCAAACAATGCAGAAAAAGAGAGCCCAAAACGACCATGTTTCAACTTCTGTGTCTCGTGTGATACGGTACGTATCGTATGATACACCTACTGTATTGTAAGATACAGTGCAAATCAATACAAAAATATGCGACATATCGATTTCTTCCCGTGATGGGACCATCGTATAATACTAACAACCATGCTTTATACTTTTATTTTTATGCATTTTGCCTAAAATCAATTAGGCACGTTTCTGGCATGTAACGGATTTCGTTAAATTTCTTCAAAATGTCAATTATTTCTCTTGACTGTTATTTGGTTTTGTCAGGACAAGTCAACTATCACCAAAATATGCGTTCTCTCAAATAATCTAAGAACTCATTTGATGTGCTTTTTTTTTTTCCATTATTGATACGAAATAGTTAAATCGTTTTGTCGACTTCACTTTCAAGTCTCTCAAAATCTTTTGCATCTGTCAGGACCTCAAAACTCGTCGTTGAATGTCACTATAGTATTGGTATCGTTGTTTGAAGTTTGCTTCACTTGATCAAATATATCTGAGAGGGCCCTACATAGATCTAGATGTAAGGAAATAGACCTAGAGGGGGTGGGGGGTGAATAGGTCTATTTAATCAATTCAGATTATTTTTGCCCAATTTTAATTTCCATTGTGATTGAATTTTCACTTCAATTCTGTCTGAATTAAGGTTATTGTGTGTGCAACCACAATAAGTGATATACAAACCATAAAACTTTGAGACACGAGTTTTATAAGAAAACTTGGCAGATGAAATCCACTGTACGAAGCCAAACCTTGGGGTGCTAGCCAGATGTGCACATGATCCACTATGAAGAAGCTCGAAAGATTACAGACTCAATATGACACAATGACTCTATAACTTAAGTCTTGTTCAATCATTTGATCTTCCTCTACCTTGAATCCACAAGTGTTCTTCACGTACTCCACCTGCTTTGAATTCACTGAATGGCTACTCTCAATCACTGGCTACGAATTCATGCAACCCCGGACTCCTCTGATTGCAAGATCTTGACTCCTCAATGATGTGTATTGTTCAACTCTTCAAGAAGATGGTATTGTAGTTGTTGGGTTCTTGATCAGTGGCTAATAATCTACTGTGGGCATGTATTGCATCAAGAAAATCTTTTTGGAAGGGTTTAGTTATCAAATTTTGTTGCCACCAAAAAGTCCTTTTCGTTTGTATATCAATAGTCTTATATAAAGTAGGGTTATGATGTAGAAAATCGCAATTTGAATCGGATTTGGAAATTGCAGTTCGCGTACTCTCATTTCGAATGAAAATTCGAACCAACTCGAACGAAAAGCCACTAGAGTGACTTCGTTCGAACGAAGAAACCTCATTCGAACGAGGGCTCCAACGAACTCAAATGACGAGCTCTCTAGAATTTTAATCAACCCCTTTCGGTTTAGACTGAACTCGAAAAAAAAGGGGGATAACAGTTGATATGCCTTACTTTATTGACACGTAGCAGCAATGGTGTCTCCACAATTTCTAAGGTTTTAGAGGATAACATATTAAAGTTATACCCTTTTTAATAGCTTATGCTTTTAAAATAGTTAATGGTTTATCAAAGTAAGTAAAAAGTCATGAGTTTAAACTTCACCGTCACCCTGATAATATTAATTGAGACTTCACCGTCACCCCGATAATATTAATTGAGACACATATTGCCTCATGTGAGAAGAGGAGGGGGAGAGGGGGGGGGGGTCAGAGGATAAAATATTAAGTTAAACCCACTGTTTCAAATATAGTAAGGAAGCCATGAGCTAAGCTTTTAAAGTCACAAATACCTGCGACTGGAGTGAAGAAAGGTGATGGAGTGCATATGGTCCCTCTATATTCTATATATACCATTTAACTTTAAAATTCCCTCCAAGGAGCATCTGTCCACAATGATGTTGAAATTTATCGTTGGCTGCTGTAAACTAATCTTACCAGGGTTAGGGTTCAATTTGGCATGATGATTGAGAATGGAATGTAAATGCCCTTTGACGGGGCCCATTATAGCTAGTTTCATCATATGTACGAATGGTTTCTGTCTTATTGATACAAAGTAAACATCATCTTGAATATCCTACACTTTTTTAAATGATGTCCATGTTGCATATATTTTAAATTCTCAGTGCATGAGGCTCCCGCCACTGTGGGTTTTGGGAAGGGTAAAATAAGTGCTTGGGATATTCTTACTTATAAAAAAAAAAAAAAAAAAAAGGTGCTTAGGATATTTTTGCAAGAAAACCAAAGCATGATTTGTTAGAAGCACTTATCTGTGTTCAGCAATATTTTGTGCGCGCTGCCTGTGTTTTTATATCCATTTGTGGAATATAAACAAGTTAGATTCAAAGAAACCTTCATTGTCTTTCTCCCTGCCCTCATCCTTGGCTCATAATCCCATCTATCTGAGGCCAGAGATGAAAATTTATCGGTCTTTTTTGGGGTTCTTCTATATAAGTGAATATTTTGATGACAGTTAACTTGGATTACTTTTTAGTTTTTAGTATGATGATTGATCATCCTATGCCCTTGTCGCATTTTGAATATCAACTTTGTGCTACATCATGCTTCAGAAAACTTTGGTCATTACTTAGGTTCACCACTAATTTAACTTTTATGTTTGGAGGGGCTTGAAACTGGTCTTTCTATATTTAAATATTAATGGGGTTGACAATTTCAGCCAACAGTAATCACTAGAGTGAAATATGATAGTAATTTATTCAAAGTTAGTTGTGGGAAGTTGGAAGTTGCAGATTGCTCGCACCATCTAAGGTAACACTTACATGTTTTCAGTTACTCTTTCAATTGGGTAAATCGACTACGCTGCTCTGTTGACTTCTGAAGAATTTTAGCTACATTAGTAATGTTTGGTCATTGCCATTTTAGTGTTAGGTCCTCCCTGCCCTTCCCTTCCCTTCCGTCTCTCTCTCTCTCTCTCTCTCCCATGCACTTTAATATGCAGATCAGCAGTGCTTTCCGAGTGCAGCCTGAACTTAAATATATATTGGATTTTATTTGATCTCTCACCATTAGTGAAACCCCCCCTCCCAACCCCAAAAAAAAAGGATGGGTAGGAGTGAAACGACCGGAAATCTTCCCTAGAAGGTAGACTGTCACTATTATTGAATCAGTAATTCTTGTTTTATTAACTCTGCCATAAGTTTTATGATTTATATGGCAAGGTGGACTCTTCACATGTAATGACTTCAGACTACTTTGATGGGTTATTATAAATTTTTTCTATTTGGTTTGATTGTATAGTGCGTCCACTAATTTTCTGATTTTCTATTGTGATTTAAGCTTTTTTCGTGCTATGAAAATGCTCTGGTTGTAAAATATGCCAAGCTGGTTGCAGGGAAAATGAAAGGGATAGCATTTATTAAGGATCCTGATGGCTATTGGATTGAAATATTTGACCGTAAAACAATTGTGGACATAACTTCCACTACTGCTTGATATTTTTGTCTCACATATATCAGGTATTTCTTTCAGATTTTCTTTTTTGGATGCATGCTTTTTTATTAGTTTTAGATTCTCTTTTACATTAACCTTGTGTAGCAAGCTGTGTAAAATATTTGGCTGAGTTTGTTAAAATTAAAGGAAAAATATAATAGAAAGAAGAAAAATAGAAGGGAAAAACCCCAAACGACTACATTGTATTATATTAAATTAAATAATAACCTACACAAGGGACCTCCTTATATAGGAAAGTATATGAGAGTCCTAAAAGGAAAAGAAAACAAATATTGTGACTGCTAATCTTAATATCACAATAATATAGTTAACCCTAGTATACTTGTAATATACTTCTAATAGAGTTCATTTCTATATTTAAAGCATTCTTTTTCCTTTCATTATTTTGCACAGTTTTGACAACCTTGACACTGTACACAAAAAGAAAGGACACTCAGGCTTTTAATTAGCCATATTTTCCCTAACAAGAAATTTCTTGCTGCTCAGAATGTGTAGTAGACTATTGGGAATTTTTTTTTAAAAAAAGTGGAAATACACATATTTTAGTAGTGACATGCTATCTACAATTTCCTCATTTAGTCTTAGCATGTTTGGTAATCTCTTAAGCCAACATTTTTTTGTCAAATACCCGATTGAAATTGTTTTTTTATCTCAATTGTTTTGTAATGAGGTGGTTTTGCAAGAGAATAGTTCCTTGCTTGAGGATGCCTTTCCCTCTTCCCACCGGTTGCCCCCTGTGGCTGCCTCATCCAAATTTATCACTGAATCAGGGCAACTCCTTCCAAAGTTTTGATCTCTAAGCATACAAAAAATTGAAAAAATAAAAAATGATGTATTCAATCTACTTTTTCCCCAAAAAAATTATTATTTATCTGGTCAAAATTTATTTTTTCGATTTGAGACTAATTCTCAACCTCCTCTTTGGGAGGTGGAAGGAGACATACTGCTGAAGCTAATGCTTGGTAGTAAAAGCTAAAAGCAAGTGGTGGTAATAACTGTGCATGCGTGCATGTTTGTGTCTACCTAATTATCCATCCATCTATCTATATGGATGTAATGTATACGTTTGCTTAATGACCATTTCCTGACATAATCAGCTTTATATTTTGGCTGTACCAGTTCATAAGAACTTTGGTTGAACGTGCAAAACAATTAGTTGCAAACTTACAGCTGAAACTGCTTAGATCAACCATTTGATGGCTGGTCTCATGTGTGTACCAATGCAAGTGAAATTTATTTATTTTGATACAGGAAAGTGGGAGGATGCAACATATATGGCTTCCAAGGATTTTAAGAAGAGAAGACTCAGCTCCAGTAATGAGATTTTGATATTAAGAACTTTTCATTTCAGTGCTTGTATTCTCTCCTTGCACTTGATGCTATTTAGATGAGATTGGATAGCATTATTGTATTTGAAATAAAGTACTAAGATCTTAATCCTACAATTATTAGTTTAAGCAACTATTGGTGTGCACTGGTGTATTTGATCTCCAAAATGTACTAGTAAACCTTGGAACGCGCGTTACCTTACCTCTTCTGTGAATGGTTCGCTTTTGTAATTTTGGATAAATGCGAGTTGTGTATGGTTGCTCATTGCCAAAAATTTTACCTTAGTTTTGAATTTTGGTGCAACCTTTTTTGTTGGTTTTTCTTTTTATTTTCAGTAGTAACAATTAATTTTTGGAAAAAATACTAAAATATCTTTAAAATAATTTTTTGCAATACAAAAAGTTTATGATTCAAAAAAAAAGTCTAGTTGTTAATTTTTATTTTAATACTGTTTAAAATATATTATTTATTATATCAAAATAATCTTCAAGATATATTTTAAAAAATCTTAAATAATAGATGTAACAAATTCTTCAATCTAAACAAAACATAACATTTTTTATTTTTCTAGAATACCTAAAAATAAATTTAATTTATAAAATGTAATGTTTTTTTTGAAATTGAAAATTTTATTTTATATATTTTATAGTATTTTTTTAAATGTATTTTAAATGTTATTTTAATATAATCAGTGATATTTTTTAATAATGTTAAAATAGAAATTAACAATTAGATTTTTTTGTATTAAAAGTTCATTTTTTAGACTTTTTAGATTAAAAAAATGTATCATGAATTTTTTAGATTGAAAATTTTATTTTAGAAAATTTTTAGTATTTTTTTCCTTCATTTTTTTTTATTATTCACCTCTTTTTCTTTTTTCCCTTTCAAAAGGTGCACTTAAAACTTGATATCGGGCCCCACCACAAGTTGGGCCCAAAGGCCACTTCTTTATTTAAGGCCCCCTAAATTTGCTCTGGTATTTGCTTTTTCATTCAATTTGGAATTTTATAAATTCGGTTATTTCAATCACTGATGAAAATACTATAAAAAGTATGCACTTTCAATATTTAACTAGTATATTGAAGAAAATAAAATCATATTTCAACTAAAATAATGTGAAATTCAATAATTCACGGGATCAAAATGAAAAATATATATATATATATATATGTTAATTTCTATAACTAAAACAAAAAAGAAAAAAAAATTCAACTAATAAATTAGTAGTTCAACCCTTAATAATCAGGCTTTATACATCTTCTCATGCTCGGCCCACCAATTGATACGGCCATAAATGTAGTGCCTAACCCGTCTCTAAAGCCTGCAATGGCGGGAGTGGGTTTTGCCCTTGTGTTTTTTTTTTAAATAAAATAAAATAAAATAAAACGGAGTCCTTACACTCTCAGCCCTAGCTTGTGATTGTTTTTTTGTAATAAAACTGTATTCTTTCTACATTATAAAAAGGAAAAAAATACAATATATATATACACATATATGATGTAATATTTGAGCCGGGCTGGGCTAGACCGGGCTTCAAACATCCTTCTCAAACCAGCCAGCAAAATAGACTGGGCCACAAAATACAGCCCAGCTCATCCTAGAGCCTACACACCCAGCCCAAGCTCAAGCCCAGTGACTGCTGCACCCCTCTAAATACTGAAAATCAAGGTGACCAACCAATGACTTTTTAGCTTGACTTGTATTAATTAAGGGCTGAACAACTCCAGAGAAAGTTGGGGACATGCAAGAAGACATCAGTGTTCCTTCAGTCCACATGATTAAGACCATTAATAAAGTGCAATAGTCGTGGAAGGAGATCCCGATTTACTGTTTTATCACACAACTAAAAGTTACGGTTGGTGAGTTTCAGTCTGAATTATCTCAAAAGATTAGTTGGAGACAGATTTCTTTTCCTTTTTTCTGTTTTTGTGGAGCAAAAAGAAGTATTCAAGTAGTTAGACTGACTAATTCTCATTTTTCTATGCAGGGCCACTACCTCACAGGGTTGTATAATGTCCAGACAACAGGTCCGGTTGGTGGCTAGTCCAGAACTACGGACGGTGAGAGTTTAAAACCTATAATGAGAATTCTAAATGAGATCATTTTAATTTTTAATACTAATGTAAAATTTTTATTTAAAATTTATTCTTCTCATCTTTTGAGATGTCAAATTATAAATTAAGTTTTTATATTTATATTCTGTTAACATATCATTTTCAATGGATTAATCATTGTTGGCCACAAAAGATTGTATTTGAATATAGGCATTACAACTCACTTAACATGACATTATATATAATAATAATAATAAAGATTCAATCAAAATAAAGAATAGTTAATAAAAATATTCAAAAGAAGCTATTAATTATATCCTCAGTCTCAAATGAATTTAAAAAAATAATAATATCAATAATTAAGTTCTAAACTAAAAAAAGACAGACTAAAAAGAGAGAAGTCATGACAAAAAGCAATGCTTATTTTCATATAGCTATTTAATAACTGCCCAGTCATTAACTGACTAATTAAGATTCATGAGAATACACTAATCGGATGGTTTAGATCTAGAGAGAGGTCTGATGTTAGAGCTAATGACATATAATTTGTAAAATCATATTCCCTTTCTCCATGCAAACACCCAAAGCTCTATCTGTCAGTCTTTTTTTTTTTATTTATATTTTTTAATGTTGACAACAGATCATAATCCTAAAAGAAAAGGGAAAACTGTTAATATCTTATTCAATACAAATTTAGCTTAATATTTTTTTATTTTGGTGTCAGACTGTCAGTAGGTTCCACACATTTTGACCTTTACACTTCACTAGAAAAGACATTCCTAGAAAAATGTCTCCCCACACATCTTAGCAAAATCAAAATAATTTGATTAAAAATATTACTTAGCTGGTGGCCTATTTAATTTAATTAATGTACAATTTTATACATGATACATACTGCCGACATTGGGATAGTTGGTGACAGAGCCATCAATTGTTTATTCTTCACTCACACAAATATATATATATATATATATATATATATATATATATATATATATATATATATATATAACAAGAAGGGGGAAAACCATGAAACAGTGGCATACCCTGACATCCTGTGATCATGTAATTTTGGATTTTTTGGACTGTTTTTTAATGGAAATTTCTTGTTACTTTTGTTTATATTAAATGACTTCAACCATCTTTTCTTTTGGTCTCAGACAACAGATACATTACTGATCAAAAATGAAAAACAAACACAAATATAATAAGCACCCAAAATTTTTGTGGGGTGTCTCAACTTGATGAGACATTGGTATGTTGGAAATTACTTGCAAATTTCAGTAGCTTAATTGTAACAGAAAAGATATTAGTAATAGGTCTAGCTTTAGAAAGAAACATTGATCAAAAGTGAAGATCCATCAACCCTCGTGCCAAATTTTTTATGAAGTGGGCTAGCATCTGCGTATGTTTTTGTTTTTGTTTTTATATTGTGTTTTTGTGATTGAAAATGATGAGAAATTTAAAAAAAGTGTTTTTAATTGTTTTCATTTTTTAATGAATTTAATTTTTCTAAAAAAATGACTTTATTTATTTTAATAAAAAAAAGGCATGTCACAACTTCTGTTACCATCATTTATGTTAGAGTATTAGGATTAGCCACCATATTAGACTCTTAGCATATTAGGATTCGTCATCATACATAATGGATCAAAACTCTGTAATATTAATTATTAAATCTAAAAGATTTTACTAATTGTTAAAAAATAATTGATTGTGCAAAAAAATGAATAAGAAGAACTTCAATATTATTATTCTCGAGAAACGCAACCATAACTTAACAAATTCAATTTAAAAAGTCAATTCATTTACTTTTATTCACAGCAGAGAAATACTCTCTCACGATTGGCTTTTCGGCTTGTGGCAACAACACTGTATTTTTTTCTTTTCTTTTTTGGCCACACACCTTCATGCGGCACACAATGCTTATATATATATATATATATATATATATATAGATTATATAAAGTGTAATCCTAATGCAATTAGGATTTCTAATTCCATTCAAACTAATAATACTACTTCCCACTGGGATAAAAACTCTTAGTCCTACTAATAATAAATTACCCAACTCTTACCTAAAATATATCAAATATTACTAGGACTCAAAATTAAGAGTCTTACTAAAACTTATACTAACTTGGTTTAATTGGCTCACATTGCCTCCTTTAAACTAAACTCTTCAAGCTTCACCATGCCAAGTAATCTCTTCAATTTTAAAAAAGAATTTGGTTTTGAACGGCTTTATAAAAATATCTGAAACTTGTTCTTTAGAAGGACAAAATTCAAATTGGATCTTCTTGTCATTCACCAAGTCACAAACGAAGTGAAACTTGATATCAATGTGCTTACTTTTTTCATGAAAAACTAGATTCTTCATCAATGTAATGGCTAACTTGCTATCACAAAATATTGTTGTAAGATTATCCTGCTTGTGTTGTAGAATACCAAGCATCTGCCGTAACCAAACTGCTTCAGTAGCAATATTCCTTGCTGCAATGTACTATGCCTCTGCTATTAATAGAGCAACAACTTGCTGCTTTTTAGAAGACCGAGAAAATACACTAGAACCAAAATGAAAAACATATCCTGAAGCACTCTTTCGTATCTCGGTATCACCTGCCCAATCACTATCTATATATCCAACAAGTTCCAAACTGTTAAAAGATAAGTAAAAAATACCATCACTTTGCTTACCTAAATGCATCGCAAAATTCGTTTAGCAGCTTGCAAGTGAGATTGATGTGGAGTCTCTATAAATCTACTAATCAACCCAACACCAAACATAATATCTGGCCTAGTAGAAGTCAAATATCTCAAGTTTCCTGCTAACCTTTTAAATTAGGTTGGATTCACAAGATCACATGCACCATCTCTCACCAACTTCAATTTCTACTCAACTAGCAGTCAAAATTGGATTGGACTTGTCCATCTTGAACCTTTTCAAAATATCACTAGCATACTATTTCTGTGAAATAAAAATTTCATCATCTGTTTGAACAACTTCAATGTCAAGAAAATAAGATATTAGTCTCATAGCTGTCATCACAAAGTGAGTTATCATAGCCTCCTTGAATTCTGAAATAAATTTTGGATTATTGCTAGTAAATATCAAATCATCAACATATAAGCACACAATAAGAATTAATATCACTATGTGAATTAGACTTGACATATAAAGTATGCTCATAAGAACATCTCTCAAAACCATGCTCAACAAAATAAAAGTCAATGCGTGTATACCACTCTCTAGGCGCTTGCTTCAATTCATACAAGGCCTTATTCAATCTAAAGATTTTGTTTTCATTCCCTTTTATCACATAGTCGGCAGGTTGCTCAACATAAACCTCTTTTTTAAGTACACCATTTAAGAATGCAGATTTAACATCCATTTGAAATTTTTTTCAATTATTTTAAACAGCAAGAGAAACAAACATACAAACTGTATCAAGTCTAGTAACATGAGCAAACATCTCAAAATAATCAATACCTGACTTTTGTTTGTAACCCTTAGCCACCAATATCGCTTTAAAGTGATCTACCTCACTATTGGGCCTGTACTTTGTCTTGTACACCCACTTCACACCAATTAGTTTCTTACCATTATGAAAAGTAGTAAGTTGCCATGTGTTGTTCTTCTCAATTGCATGAATCTCACCATTCATGGCTTTAATCCAATGATCATTACGAGAGGCTTCTTCAAAAGTCACTGGATTATAATCTGCAAATAAAAAAAAAAATTCACCAAATCTTTATTAGTTGGCTCATTATCACTACCAACAACATAATCCTATAAGCGAGTAGGTAAGTGGCGTTGGCGTTGAGGACGCCTACAAGACTCAGCATAAGGTGATGACACATCTGAAGATACTAATCTGAGGCTCACTCTGTATTTCAATCTGCGGATCTGTATTATTAAAAGTTAAAGCTGGTTGGATTTGATCATTTTGAGACCAATCCCAAACTCTTTGCTCATCAAAAGCCACATCATGACTGATAATCACCTTCTCTGTTATTGGATTATACAACTTGTAGGCCTTTGACAATTAATTGTAGCCAATGAAAATAAACTTTTCACTTCTATTATCAAGTTTCTTTCTAAGATGATCTGGTACATGAGCATATGCAATGCATCCAAACACCCTTAGGTGTTTAATGACAGGCTTCTGTCCACTTCAAGCTTCCTACCGGGTTTTGTAAGAAACACTTCTAGTAGGGCACATATTCAAAACATAAATAGTACAAGCAACCGCCTCAGTCCAAAATCCTTTAGGCAAATTTTTAAATTTTAACATGCATCTAACCATATCCATAACAGTTCTATTCTTTCTCTCTGCCACTCTGTTTTGCTGTAGAGTATATCTAGTACTCAATTGATGCCTAATACCATATTTCTCCAAAAAAATCCTCACAAATAAGATACTATGTGCCCCTATCAATTCTCAAAGTTTTAATTTGAAATTCATTTTGCTTTTCAACATAGGCTTTGAATTTTTTAAAAGTATCACAAGCATCAAATTTATGTTGAAAAAAATAAACTCATATTTTTCTACTAAAATCATCAATGAATGTGATAAAGTACCCACTGCCACCATTAGAAGGTACCTCCACTAAGCACAAATCTGAGTGTATCAACTCCAAAAGCCTCTTAGCTCTCCATGAATTTCTTATAAGAAAAACATCTTTATGTTTCTTTCTCATAACAAAAGTTTCACAAACTTTATTTGGGATATCAATAGCAGGCAAACCATAAACCCAATGTTTTCTAGCAAGGAAATTAAGACTGTTAAAATTCACGTGCTCAAAATGCATATGCCATAACCAACTATCATCATTAATCATAAAACTAAAGCAAGGTAAATTCTCACATTTAATACTCAATGAAAATAAACGATTTGGAGTCATGTTTACCTTTCCTATTAGTCTCATACGATTATCATTGATTGTGCAAACTCCATGGTAGATTCGCATATCATAACCTCTTTCTGAAAGTTACCCTATATTCAACAAATTTTATTGTAGACTTGGTACATAAAACACATATGAAATATACTTATGAGATCCATTCTTCAAACTAATTGTTATTCTGCCTTTACCCATTACAGGTATCTTTGAATTATTTCTAAACTTTACCTCTGATCGAACAGGCTCATCTAAATTAGAAAACATGTCTTTCTTATCACACATGTAATTACTACAGCCAGTATTTAAATACTACTTAGTACCATCATCATTATTCACAACGTTACAAGCCAGCAACACGGTCTCTGAATCATTATTACCACCAGGATTATTTTCAGCAACATTAGCTTGATGTTCTCTATTATTTGGCTTTCTAGGTCTGGAATCAAACTTTTTATGCCCAAACTTGCCACAATTAAAACATTGAATATTATATTTATGAGATTGTGGATTAGAATTTTTATCGTCCCCTCTTCCTTGGACTAGTCGTAATATCCCGACCCGGGATACCGGGTCATATGACACGTATTACGAGAATTTATAAAAATAATTAATTAATTTAATTATTAATTAATTAAAGTAAAGAAATGTTATATATATTAAGAAAATAATATATATATGTATAAAGTGAAATATATATGTATGTATATGGAAGCATGTATGTATGCAAGTATATATATATATGAAAAGGTGGGAACAGGTGTGAATGGTGTGTGTGTGTCGGCTGGTGTGTGTGTGTGTGTCTTGTATATATGTGTATATGTATATATATGTATATATTATATGTATAAATATCTTGCCAAAATTAAATGCAAAGTAGAAAAGAGAAAAAGTAAAATTTATGAGATGGGAGAGCTAAGTAGGGCTATGAAATCAGAGAGAGAGAGAGAGAGAGAGAGAGAATGGAGGAGAGAGAGAGGTCGGCTACTCTTTCTTTAAAACCAAAACATGCAAGCATGTTGTTCTCCTACGAAATAATCAAACAAGGGAGAAACTGAGAAGCTAAGGAAGGAGTCAAGCAAGAAGAAAGGGAGAAAAACAGTGGTGAAAGGTGAACCCACCAAAACTTTTGAAATTCTCTCTCTAGAAATTCTCTATGTATAAACTGATTTAAAGCTTTCATTTTATATATATATATATATGATATGTATAACATATTTAGACTTGTTTACTTATGGATTTTA
This sequence comes from Nyssa sinensis, assembly GCA_008638375.1. Lineage (NCBI taxonomy): Eukaryota > Viridiplantae > Streptophyta > Magnoliopsida > Cornales > Nyssaceae > Nyssa > Nyssa sinensis. The sequence continues at coordinate 14,936,458 of CM018034.1, forward strand.
AGCTTAAAAAACGCCTACGATCACAAGACCCATAAGCTACGGCCATGGATGGACCTTGCTCAAGCAGGTCTGAATCCTTGGTGATTAAATCATGTTTGGGTTATTGGAACCTCAACCAGACTCCAAGAGTGTTTTAAAAACATATGACCGCGACCATAAAACTCAAGAAATGACCCTCAAATGTCTAGTTACAGGTTATGGGTTTGAAACCCAACCCTTTAAAACTCAGTTTAAATCAATATTTAAGAACGAGATATGAATCCCCATGAAGAGGGGATCATAACAAACGAAACCCCATGAATTTTGGTTAAGAAATAAGCATGACCATGGGTTTAACAGTTCGGATTATCGAGCTTAAAACCGAACATATGAAGAGATTTTAAAATCTAAAATGAATGCCAAACACTTAACCGATGTCCCAGAAATGGATTAGGTTAGAAACAGTGGAGATTGGCTGAGTAGAAACCCACGAAATAGAGAGAAATGGAAGACTGCAACTAGGGTTTTCAGTCGGTCTCGTGGGGAAGACGAAGACGAGTCAACTCGATTTTTTTTAAAATAAGGCTGGGTCGACTCGGACAGGTGGCAGCCTCTGGGCTTGCCACCGATTAAATGGAACGGCGACGTTTTGAATGTGGTTTAATTTAAATGGACGCTAGGGCTGACGTCAGCCACATGTAAATAGACCGGATGGACCAGTTGGTTTGCAACTAAACCGGACCGGTTCACTTAAAATAAAACCAAACCCTTTGGTTCTCAAGTTTATTTAAAAATAAATAAACCATGACTTCCTATATTTACGGATTGACCCCCGGGCTTTAGGAAAATTATACTGAGGCCCAACTGAGGGAAAATTTATGCATTTAGACCCCTGGAAAAATAATTAAATAATTAATTTAATTATTTAATAAATGAGATTAAATTACTATTTTGCCCCTGGGTCATAAATAGAGCAAATGAAGTCCAAATTAAACATATGAATAGTGTATTTTTACTATTTTGGACATTCTGAGATCAATGGTAGGGTCCGTTTTACGAGACGGAGCCCGAAAAAAATAAATACATAAAGGGGTAAATGACCAAAATACCCCTTGACCAAAATTAACAAGTTATTAATGTATTCTTACTATCTTGGACCTTCTGAGTCCAGTGGTGAGGTCCACAACACGAAATGGGGTCCTGAAAAATAAAGACACGTAAAGGGATAAAATGACCAAAATACCCTTGGTACTCCTAAAGCCAAAATGAAATCAGAGAATGTCTAAATTGACTTTCTTTGACATCCCGGACTCAAAAATGGAGTCTGAATTACGAAGCGAAGTGCAGAAAAATGTGACACGTAAAACGGTAAATGACCATTTCGTCCTTTTACATATAACAGTCCGAATTAAATGTTAGGAAAGCCTAAACCGACTTTCTTCGACACTCCGGACTCAATGGTAGAGTCTATTCGACCTAAAAAAATGTCTAGAATAAAAAGACATAAAATTTGATGAATAGCATCTATCAGATGACTATAAATTAGAGTAATGCCAAAGTACTAATACTAAGGCATGTACGAGAAACGAAATACGAAAAGACACGACACGTAAACATGTCAAATAAATAACTTTAAATTAAAGTTAATGGAGCTCCTAGAAGAGTATAAATTGAAATAAATTCAATTTCTAACACATTAAATTATGTCATAGGTTACAAGTACGAGTTAAATTAAGTACCTATGAAATTGTGAAATCGTTTTAGGATCTAATATGATTTAAGCATAAGTTAAGGAATATCGAGATGATATTACAGTGAATGTGAAGTTGATGAGATGTTTATGAATTGTTCTTAGGAACTACAAGGAAAGTGGGAAAGCGCATTTTTAGCACTAACCCTAAAGAATCAAGGTGAGTAATCCTGTGTTTGAATTGAAGATTTAACTCCATGGATTTGAAAAAGTTTTAAGTTCAAAGATGTGAAGTATTTGAAGTTTCAAATTCAGTATTTACATGATTCAGCTTTTAATTGTACTGTTTATAACTCTATATGACATGCTCAGTGATTGGTATTTATCATAGTTTTCTTAAAACATATTTCAGCATGTCTAAAGTTTTAAATGCCAAATTATGTTAAATATCCTGAATTTGATAGTTACAAGTATTTGAAGTTCTATTGTAGAAATTATACATTTCATGTTTTAAATATTCATGAAAGTATCTATTGAAGAAGTTATGTGATAAATGTTTTACAAGATAAACGGTACTAAAGTACCACCCCCAATGAAGGTTGAAATCCTTCGGGATTCAACAGTAAATGCCCGGTAGCAGGATCTAATCCCCCAAGCAAATGAGATCGGCAGTATTGGAAGTAAAATGAGAGTCTGGTTCGAAACAGATTCCACCTAATTAAAGAGAAAAGATGACAAGTGATTTTGGAAATGAAAGCAGGTTTTACCCTCATTTTCAAATACATATTGATGTGATTTAAGTTATATACTTATCTGATGAAGTACGAGTTTTGCTTGGATACCTTAAATGTTTCCAAGTTATTTGAAATGCATATGTTTGAGTTATATACTCTATTTGACGAAGTACGAGTTTAGCTTGAATACTTTAAATGTTTCAAAGCTATTTATTTATTTGAAATGCATATGTTTTGAGTTATATACTCTATTTGACGAAGTACGAGTTTAGCTTGAATACTTTAAATGTTTCAAAGCTATTTATTTATTTGAAATGCATATGTTTTGAGTTATATACTCTATTTGACGAAGTACGAGTTTAGCTTGAATACTTTAAATGTTTCAAAGCTATCTGTTTATGAAATGCATATGTTCGAGTTATATACTCCATTTGACAAGTATAAGTATAGCTTGAATACTTAAAATGTTTCAAAGCTATTTGTTTTAAGAATACATGTACTTTGTATTCTAAATTGTATAAGCAATTAGCAGTGAATGTTTTACAACTCTTATGTACTAAAAACCACTGCTAATTGAAAACCCCATGATGAACACTGGAATTGCTCACAAGCTTAGATTAGCTTACCCGGACTTTGTTCGGACCCCCCTTTCAGGTGATGCAGCAGACAGGGTCTTAAGGACAACGACGATGAGTCTAGCTGTTTTTGGAAGGATATGTTTAAGTAGTTTCTCTTGAAGAACCTATGAACATTAGTAGTACGTTTTGTATTAATAAACAAGTAAGAATATGTAATAAGCCCTCAGGGCAACTGAATATGTATTGTATCGATGTATGAAATCTTTAAGTTTTAGTTATACTCTGAATGTGTAACCATGTATGTTAAGTATGGAACAGCAGTATCAGACGGATGTGCATAATTTAAAAATCAGAAAAGAAAAGAGAAAGTTTATCACGCTTCCGCAATCATGTGTAGCACATCTATTCGATACCGCTGCAGATGCGAGCCTTGTCTCGGGGCCTTCGGGTCTCGGGGCGGCGGTCGCGATCCGGTAATCCGCACGGGGTGGGTTTCGGGTCGTGACATGTGCTGCCAATTATTATTCTGTCACTGATTGTTATTCAGCCACAGATTACCTCTACCTCTTCCTCCACCAGATCTGTTTTGCCCATTATTGCCTTTGCCTCCTCTATTGTTGTGATTCTGCCCTCTATTCTAGTAGCCTTGAAAACATTGATTAAATCCTACATTATTCTGAGACTCGCATTTTTCATTCTTAAAATTTAATTGAGCTTGCAAAGCTTCTTCTACTGAATTTTTTGACCTCTTATTCAAGTGTTGTTCATGAATAGTCAACGAATCCTATAATTCATCCATTGTCATGGACTCCAAGTTAGGAGACTCTTCAATAACAATCACTTTATATTCAAACAACAGTGTTAAACTTCGAAGAATTTTTTTAACTATTTGACGATCTGCTATTTGTTCACCATTAGTCCTCATCTCATTAACAAGTATTGTGATCCGCAAAAAATAATCAGAAATAGTTTCTGATTTTTTCATCTGCAACAACTCAAAATCCCTATGCAATTTTTGTAATCTAACATTTTTCACCTTATCAACACCAACATATATTTTTTTAAGAATATCTCATGCTTGTTTTGTATACTGAACATAGGCAATTTTACTAAAAATAGGAAATATAATACTTGATGAATGCAATTTAAAGTTTTGAAGTGTACTCGCCTTATTTGTTCATCTGCATCTGCTAGAAGGTCTTCCTTAATGAATTTCGTCGTCAAACTACTTGAATAAAAAAAAGTTTTCATCGCACTCTCCCAAATATAAAAAATATTTTTTTCATTAAATTTGTAAACCATACAAATAAGTGAAGTCATCTTCACGAACTAATAAACTAGGCTCTGATACCAATTGATGGACCAAAACTCTGTAATACTAATTATTGAATCCAAAAGATTTTACCAATTGGTAAAAAATAATTGATTATGCAGAAAAAAGAACAAGAAGAACTTCAATATTATTGCTCTCAAAAAACGTGACCACAACTTAACAAATCTGATTTAACAAAGTCAATTCACTTACTTTTATTCACAGTAGAGAAACACTTTCTCATGGTTGACTTTTTGGCTTGTGGCAACAATACTGTATTTTCTTTATTTTTTTTTGCCACAGACCTTCATGCGGCACACAATGCTTATATATATATATACATACATATATATAGATTATATAAAGTGTAATCCTAATGCAATTAGGATTTCCAATCCAATTCAAACTAAGAATATTACTCCCACTAAGATAAAGACTCATAGTTCCACTAATAATAAATTACCCAACTCTTACCTAAAATATATCAATAATACTAGGACTCAAAATTAAGACTCCTATTAAAATTATACTAACTTGGTTCAATTGGCTCACAATACACTATTGTAAAATATTTCATTTTATTCTTATTTCCATTTTAACTCTCTTATATAAAGAGGTTACTTGTATAATGTCAATCAATCAATTTAATATAATGTAGTATTTTAAAATTTTCCTTTTCTCTCTCTCTCTCTCTCTCTCTCTCTCTCTCTCTCTCTTTTATATTTTTCTGCTAAATCTAATATGGTATTAGAGCAACAACTCTGAATTAACTCACTATACGTGCCTTCAACACTATTGCACTCAAAAAATTAATCTCAAAATATCGGTTTTGGTTATTATAACCATATACACAGAAAGTACAGACTAAGAGATCTTCAACGCCACCAACATTAGCTCAAAAAAGGGCCCCAACGTGCCTTCACGCACCACTAGAAGTTTTATGCCGACAGTCCCACACGCCAAAAAGAGTTGCCAGGTGCAGCCCACGCATAGTCACCCACTTCCACAACCCACACGCAACAGTCAAAGTCTTTGCTCATCAACGTCAACCCTAATGTCCACATGTCACACCACATAATCAAATATAGCCACGTGTCACTAACATGCCATTGACATGTCAGTAAAAAACCCGATTTGGCCACCTTAACATGGGACGTCAGCATGTTACATCAATAGCTAAGTGTCGCCATTTCATCTACCATGCCATCAACAAAGGGTCCCATATGCCATGTCACCCGGCCACATTAGCTACCACATCATCAACATTTCATCACCACATCAATGCATCGCAGTGCCACGTTGGTACATCACGCCACATCAATAGGGCAACCCTCAGGCCAGTCTAGCTGGCTAGCTTATTTCAAATTCCTTTAGCAAGCCAGTTCACCAATTTCTAGACTAGTTTTGGACTCGTTCATATCGGTTCCTAGCTATTCTGGGTCTTCTAAATCCATTTTTGGCCTCAATCTTGCACAATCCCGTCTCCATCATGCATTTATCTCCTAATGTCTAATTCATTCTCACACTAAAGACTTTATTTCTTGTCCTAAATTTCATTCTCTTTTGGATTCTTGCCAGTGACAATGGTTTTTAGTGTTTTTTTTTTCTTATTTTGTGAAGCTTCTTTTCAGTTTATAGGACTTATTTGAACACGTCTTATTTGTTATGTGTTGCATCATGTCAACTTTTTCATGCATTCTTTTGTTTCTAGGGCAAATTGCAACACATAAGTTTTTTTTATTACATGTTCTATCATGATAGCCATTTCACGTATTCTTTTATTCCTAGGGAATTTGGCAAGACATACTGATTTGCTATCTAGTCAACTCTTTTTTCTTCAGTTATGTGTTAGCTCATCAACTCTCACCCATATGATATTTTTACAGTGACACTACCCCTTTCGCATGTCCTTTATCTTCAACTATGTGTAAGCCATGTTAGCTCTAGTAAATTCCTCAAGTGTGAGTCTTTATAGCAATATGCCCGCCTTCACACATATGTTCAATCATATTAGATATGCGTGTTTTCCATGTTAGCTCTCACATGGTATTGTGAGATTCTATCAGTTACGTGTTAGCCCTCACAACTAATCAGCTTCGTACATGTTTTCCATCACACGTGATCTATCACGTCTCTAGCTTTATCAATAAAGATTTTTTCATACATGTTCCATCAAGTATTATGTTGTTCTTATCTATGCTTTGTCAAGCATTCTGCAAATGTCACAAGTGTTCAGCCTCTTCAGTTCATCAGTTGTAGTCATATTCACAAAAACATATTTACTGATATAGATTGGGTATGAGGCCCTAGAGATCGCTACTCCATAACTGGGTAATTGTTCTCAGCAAGACACCTACATTTTCTTATTTTCAAACTCAAGTTGATATCTCACTCCACCTTGAGTTGGAGAAAGTTGTTAGAGTTTTAAGGTTAGCCATCATATTATTCTATTAGATTATGTTTGAACGGCGGGATAAGAGGGTTGGATAGAATAATTATTACCCTATTTCATGTTTGGTGTCTTCCATTAGATTGGATATTTATATCCCATGAACCATTTATATTCCACCTGGGTAGGATATAAATTACCCCAAGAAGGGTGGTAATATTAAAGTTATTACATCCTACTGTAATAAAAATATAATGCTACGTCATCGAAAAAAATTACAACGCTGCTATATAAAGAGACGAAGACATCGAAGAGTCAAGTTAAAAAATCATATTTTTCTTTTTTTTATTGTTCAATTTTTTTATATATGTTTCAAAATTTTTAATGTTTTTTTTTCATTTATATACATGCATGTAATCACTTATTTGTGAATAAAATTTTAATTTTAAATAACTCGTATGCATATATTTGAAAAAAAAATTAAATGACTTTCATAAAAATAATTTTTGAATATCGAACTTTACATCTGAACCTTATATTTAGTAGGTACCCAAACATAGGAATGAGATATAACAACATATCCATGCATTTTATACCGGTCAGTTCCAAACACTAGATTGGATTATTCAATATGTTACATAATTTTATATCATATTCCATCCAACAATATCATATCCAATCCTGCCTTCTTATCTGATTGTCCAAACAAGGCCTTAGCATATTAAGATTAGCTAAAATACAATATTGTGGAATATCTTCTTTTCTTCTTATTTCCTTGTCTAGGACTTTCTATGTTCAGCTCATTGACTCTCTTATATACGGAGGTCCCTTGTATGGTTTCAATCAATCTAATATAATAGTCTTTTACGATTTTTCCCTTTTCTCTCTCTCTCTTTTATATTTTTCCACCAAATATAATAGTTTACATTAGAAGTCTAGTTGGAGGGACAGTATAATTTTAGGAAAAAGTCAGAGATATTGTCTACAATTTTCATATACCAAAGAGAAGGTCGTTATTAATTTCAATTGTCAGAGACTCAATAAGAGGTCAGTGTAATTATTCCTAATATTTTTTTTTCTATTTAGAATAACAAAATATAATTTTTAAATACTATCTAATACATGCATACAAAGCACAAATGTTGATGAAGGAACCAAATGTTTTATGAGACAGTTTACACTACAAATTGACTGTCAAAGATTGATTAAGAGGCAAAATTAATTTAAAGAGTTGAAAAATAAAGTCAAGCATCTAAGAATGAATCATTTTTCAAACTATGGATGTTAATTAATTAGTGACACAACCTAAAGACACTTCTATCATTTTCTCATTGCTGTAATTCATTTCAATGATAAAACCAATGTAGCATAGGATGCTTTTGAGCTTCTAATTAAGAAAATTTAAAAGACATTAAATTATTTTGAAATAGAAGCATCAAACTGTCCTTCTATGAGAACTATAGTTAGGTAATAGTTGGAGAGGAACTTTCAGCGCATACTCTATCAGCTATTAACCACTACATATTTGTAGAGATCATATGGCCCATTTAGTAGGAGAAGTTAATTCACAAAGTCTGTCAGTGCTATCATATGCACGTGCATATGACTACTTCTCTGTGATTTTAGTTTTATAATGACTCTTACATGAAATAATTTCTCCTTCAGTAGAAAGCACTTCTCCCCTCCTTTTTGAATTTTCTTCTCTTTCCCCCACTTAAATGAATTTGTTACATACGTGGATGGCCTCTATTACACACACTCTTCAAATTAAGTTTAAACTACAAAGAAAAAAAATGAAGTTTCAACTAAAATCACTGCTAACTCTCACTTTTTCCTCCTAGACGAAAAAAAAAAAAACTATTATTATTATTGTCAAAATAACATTAGCTATTATTACAATAGTATTACTTTCCAATAACCAGTAATACATTGACAACATAGGCATATGTGTTATATATATATATATATATATATATATATATAGAGAGAGAGAGAGAGAGAGAGAGAGAAGAGAGAGCGAGGGGGGGGGGGGGGGAAGAGGAGATGGTCAATCTACGTCAATCATACGATATAGTTTGATTGTCAGTCACAAATTTTAAAACTTTGTTGATTTTATAGAAAAATTATTTGTTGAATATATATCTTAAAAAAAGTGTTTAATATTTGTGAGAAATAGTCACATCATGAAAAATAATGATGTGAAATAATTGTTTCATTGAATAATTTCTCCTTTAGAAGAAAATGAAGAATTCAAGAAACTTTTTAGGATAACCGGGGGAGTTTAAAATCTTTAATAAAAGCAACAATAGTCAAACGCACTAAAAAGGGAAAAAATTAAAAATCAAAAAATAAATCATGGCAGCTGTGAAATGTCATGTTAATATGTTTATGTTTGATAATCATGATGAGAGTGAAAATATCAATCATCCGAAAGTATGACCGAACAATAAAGACGTTGAGAATAAAAAATAAGTATTTTTTAAATGAAAAAAGTTGTAATGTGAATTGGGGTTTCCCTATCTAACAAATGAGTATCATTTACAAAATTTAATTATATTAAAGTGCAATGTGAAATTTAGATGGATAATCAATTCAAGTATGTGTGGTGCATGCAAACAATCTGATATCAAGTCTCTTTCATCTTGATATTGAATAGATATCACATTAATCAAAAGACTTTAATCAAGTAAAATTGGTGGCACATCCCCTGAAAGAAAAACTTAGAATTTTTAATGAGTTCAAAGCAATTATATTCACAATACTCACATAAATTTTGGAGGTAAATCACATTTATACCATTTTTTTTTCCATTTATAACAATGACAATTGAACTCTAGGACCAAGTTACAGATGCCACTCCGATTCAAACCTCAACACATGTGCCCGCAGACACTTGCGTAGAATTTTTCCTTTTCATTCTTGTACTTAAAAAAAAAAATTAACTCTACCCTTTTTTATATATATTATATATATTTAATTTTTTTTATTTAACACATCTTCTCATTATCTTGAGAAGATAATTGCTAGAAAGAGAGATCACTTCATGCAGCTAGCAAGAAAATTATAGGCTTTTTTAAACCCATTTTCTCCAACTGGAATTAATTTAATCAAATGTAAGATCAATATATTGCCTACCTAAGCAGATCATGCTAAACAAGGGTCAACTCTGATTGGGACCCAGTACCACATTTTATATGAGAAAGCAATGGTCAATGATCAATGATCAAACCAATCAAGCCATGAGCCTCCCCCAAGTCCTAATCAGTGGGACCATTAGCTGTGATCCATTGCTTCATGCCGCGATAGGCGTCTAAATCACAAATGTTAATGTTTGCACTAATTTTCGTCAAAACTATATATATAAAATACACATGCATATATACAAGTTGATGTCTGTTCCAATCACATATTTATTATTAATTATTAGTACTGGGTTTATTATTAAAGTGGCTTTAGGAAGAAGACTGAGATTTTGATTAATTATGTCATTATCAAAATTTGAGCCACCACAAAATCCAAAACTTCCACCATTATTTTTTTATTTTTCTGGTATGCAGGTTCCCTCTATGGGCTTGACCTATTCCAAATGAAAGATTCTGAGGTGCCCTATATTATTTATACAATTACAACCAATACAGTAATTCACCCCACTCCAAAAACCTAAGGGGCAACATTATTTTTCCACACTGTATAAACAATTAATATTAAATAACTACTTCTATGAGCCGTCACACAGAATTTAATAATTTTTATGATTTCAGTATTTTATAAAATATGCGTAAGTAAGATTTTTTATATTATTAAATTATAAGACTATCACATACATGTGACGAAATTGTAGAATAACTTCTCCTATTGTGACAGCCAAAGAATAAAAATCATTCTAAAGTGTAATTAAAGATATAGAACACCCAAAATCAATGCCAAAAATTTCAGATCTAAAAACCATTGAGTTTTCAGAGAGAATTTGGATGACAATGTCTTAGGCATGAGTCATTCTTGTTGGTTTTATTTCCATAACTTCAAAATTTTAAGAGAAAAATATTGATATTAAGTTAACTATTATGTGGACATTGGATGGAATGCAAACTGTTTATTTTCTAAGAAACTCTAACAATTAAAAGTTTCTTTAATTTGTATTTCTTTTAATATAAAAAATAAGATTGATTCTAATATTTTTGATGATTTATTTCTAATAATTATGTTTGATTTTATTTTTAATAAAAATTCTTTGGATTCATATTTTTTTCAAAACTAAAATTTCATCAAAATACTTTTAATGGTTGATTTTAGAAAAATGTGTTTACTTGATGAGCAAGTGCTATTGTCCTTGAGATTGCATATGATCCTTATGCAATTTAATTTTAAAGCCAAAATTTAAAATTAGAAAAAAAATAGAAAGTTAAGTAAACTACAATGAAAGTATGGTTTATTGACATTTATTTCTGAGTTCTGAAAGACGGAGTGGCAGTGAGAACCGTACAAACACACAGACATCATCACTACCCAAAAAGAAATGCACAAAAAGAAAAGCAAAAGCTTTACAATGTACTGTCAAAGAAAAGACAAAGAAATGTTTCATTCATTTCATTTCATATCCATCAAAACACAAACCCCCATAAACTGATGAAAGTCTTGTCTGAATCTCCACCCCCACCATACCATGCCCCTTCAAATCTTTCTGATTTTACTTACAGTCAGTTATCAGTAGTACAATGCCCTCTCTTGTGTCTTGCTTTCATCATTGAAGAAGAAGCTATTACAGCCATTACTACTGCTGCTAATCAGTTGCTTAACTTCCTCAAGATCATACTCTAGTGCAGTGTTTCCCAAATACCCATTTGGCTTCAAATCAGTACTACTCCATGTATTGAGACTATGATCACTTCCATTGTGGCCATAATCAAACATGAACCTCTGGTTTTCTTCAAACCCATTTGAGATCATGTGACTCTGATGAAGACCCATGTCTTCTTGTTTGATCTCCTTGCCATAGCTGATCTGACTGCAGCTCCCATCAGAAGAGGAACAACTCGCTTGATCACCTCCAAACATGATGAGGCTGTCTTTCACTGGGTAATACTGCAAGGGACTGAGCAAGATATCTTGGGTTTGAAGAAGAGAGCAATTGATGGCCAAAGAAGTGGTGGTGCTGGTGTTCAAAAAGTTATGTGGCGCTGCAGAAATGGACTCAAGGCCTGTCAGGGAATTGGTTGAAGTGTAATAAGGACTACAATCGTTGTAGAGTGATGATAGAGATGAAGATGGTGGGGGTGGGGTGGTTCGAAGAGGGATCGTTGGAAATGGTGGTGGCTTTCTATGGGTTGATGGAATCATCCCCATGAGCTTCTTCTTAAGCTTGGTGTTCCAGTAGTTCTTGATGTCATTGTCAGTCCTGCCTGGTAACTGAGCAGCTATAATAGACCATCTGCATTTGTTGAGAATAAATTTCCATAAGAAGAAAATTATGAAGTTTCTGTTAACAGCTGTGAGTAGGTATTGATGTTAGATCTAAACTTGGCATGCATGAGCAAGAATTGTCTAAAAATAGGAGAATATTGTAACTTACAACTTCAAAAATTCAAACTAAATCTTTCTCTTTCTCTTTCTCAGCTATTTTTTTAGTTCTTTTTTTTTTTTTCCTTTTCAAGATGGACTTGTTAATATTCTATCATCAGAACAGATGATAATAAAGGAAAACTTGGAGTAAAGAGAGTGATTAGATCAATTTGGTTAATCATAGGTTAAAATATGTCCAAAAACGGCAAAACTGAGGAAGATGTTGACAAGAATGGAAATTGGAGTACCTGCTTCCAATGCTAGCAAACAAGCTGCAGATTATCTTGTCTTCATCATCAGAAAAGTCACCATGTTTAATGTTGGGCCGGAGATAGTTAAGCCATCTCAATCTGCAGCTCTTCCCACATCTCTTTAGACCTGATCCAAGATCAAACCTAATCAAAATCACAAACACACACACACACACACACACAGAAAGAGAGAAGAAGAAGTGCGTTCATCTTACCAGCTTTTTGTGGCAGAGCAATCCAATTCCCACCAGTCCCATATTTCTCTATAAAATCCTTGAGCCTTGAGTCTTCTTCAGGTGACCATGGCCCTTTCTTCACATTTGCTTTGTCACAGCAAGGAGCTCTCCCCATCTCTCTCTCTTTCTCTCTCTCTCTCCCTAGTCTCGTGGTTTTTTTGGATCTCCTTTGGCCTTTTTGGGAAGCATAGGTCTCTCTTTCAAGATGGAGTTAGTGATGTGGTTCTGGTGCCTTTTATTGAGAGACTTGGGTTTTGGACAGTAAAATATGATTTATTTATTGAGAGAAACGCAAGTCAAAAGGATAGGTCTATTTAATCAAGTTTCTAACTCTTATGCTAAATAGCTAGCTCATAATAGAAGCTTCCATCTCAAATATAATTGAACCCTATATCCAACCTTACTCGATCTCTTTTCCTTCTGGTTCAAGAATCTAAAGTCTTGTTAAGCTAACTAATTGATGGCTATGTGTCTCTAATTGTGACATTTTCGAAACTAAATAGCTTTAGTTTGTAGGTAAAATATTATTATCAATCAGTAGCTTAAAGTTCGTTTTCACTGATTTATGACTAACCCCACAAAAAACAAAAAAAACTTATGCATACAAAATTCGCAGAAACAGATTTTTCAGTATCCAACAAAAAAAAATAAAATACATACATGTATAGTTACATTAAAGTATATCTATATGCATAAGGGAAGATACAACCCCACACATCCAAGTGGAGGTGGGGAAGATATGATCAAAGGTCCAAGATAATCATTACCAGTTATTAGTTTGAGTGGTATTTCCTACCACTTTCAAGTCTTAATTGGGATATGTGTGTATTACTTACAAAAAGAAAAAGAAAAAAAGAAAAGAAATAGAAGGTCCAATATTGAATGATGCTAGTTCTACATTGTACATCAGGGACGATCACAGAAATTTAGTTTGAAAGGGGCAAATAATTTTGGTAAATGTTTTATCATAAGATTAAAATTTTAAAAAATATAAACTTTGATATTGATTAATAATATTTTTTATAAGTAATTAAATTTATTGATGTAAAGAAACTTACAAATTAGACAATAAGTTTAGTGAAAAAAATTTCGTAAAAAACTTTAGATTATAAAAAGAATCTTAGAAAGTCAATAAAAGTCTTATTGAATGCTCAAATTAAAATTAAAATTAAAATAAGGATAAAGTGTGAAAAATTTTAGATTTAAGAGAGTTAAAATATAAATTAAAAGTATATATGCAAAAAAATAATAACAAGTATAAAAAAAAATCAATATAAAAAAATTGAGGGGCACCCCTATAGCTGCCCTCGTCCCTGCTGTACATGAGATATATATATATATATATATATATATATATGGTGACAGATGAAGATGATCATGATGAAGGGCACATCTGGTGTTTGGGATTGACTAATCAATGCCACCCTTTGATTTGTCACAGCTTGTATACAATAGGCAAACTATGTTACTGGTCCTAGCTAGTATACATTGTGTACATTTCCTCAATCAAGCCTTTCAGTGGCCAAATTTCACAATGGAACAGGGGGTCAGAGGACCACTTAGGCTCAAGTTAGTAATCATCTTGTAATTTGAAATCTTGAAGTTTCCGTATGATATATATGTAAAAATAAAAATTGTCAATATAACTCTGATTGATATTTGTCAATAACTAAATTAGGGTTATTTAATCATAAAATTTCAAATGATATTTAAAAAAAGGATGAGATCGATCAGTATCATATTGTACCATAACACTTTCATAATTAAGCTAATTAAGGTTCTAAAGTTCATTCTTTATCTACTTGCATGGAATATGGAATCAATTTATAGAAGTAGGAATTATAATTGAGAGATCAAGCTCTTTTAAAAAAAGAAAATTATTTAAGAACCCCATTTCATCATAAGACAGAATATATCAATGGCATAAAGCAAAAACAAATTGTTAAGACAACAAAACAAAAATGACAGAACCAAAAACTTGAAAATGAACAAACTTAATTACAAATTAACTACGTAATGGTACATGTTGATGACTGATATAAACTAAACGCAACCTAAAGAAGGTCATAATATAAACTATGCTAATTAGAATCATCAAATATTATCCAAATTATGGGCATATCTGATGGAGTACATATTGCAGACACGTACTTGGTAGCATTAGAACGTCGTTGTGAAGCAAAAGAACAAGAATTGTCCTTCTATCTTTAAATGATCATAACTTTGTGCACAAATATCTATTTTTTGCCAATTATCCCAATTCAGAAAGGTCTTTTCAAACTCTATGACATGGTTAATCGCAGTAACGATTATCGATGAATTTTGAAGTCAAAATAAGCCGTTGAAGGGTCAAACGTCAATTTTTAATTATTTTTATCATTTTTAATAACTTTTTATTCTAACCGAATATGGGTCAAATAAACTCCGATCTTGTTTCATTTTCACCAAGCGTTTTAATTTTTGTTGTATTTCAATTTTTAGAATGTTTTGGATTTTATCATTTTTTTGATAAATTTTATATTTTTCTCTTATTTTATGCCTTGTAGGCCATTAGGATTTTTGGTCTATAAATATGATAATATGTAATAATAGTCGAAGGTTTTTGGTGATAATAAAAATTCTTTTTGAGAATTTTTTCTCTTGCCTAACTCTTGGTATGCATAAAAATCAACAAGTGTTTGATACCTTTTGTTTCTAACATTCTTTTGTGAAAAAATCAACAGTACTCCTTTCAGAAGAGGGTCATGATTAATTTTTTTACTAATGCACTACATCAATATCTTTGACAAAATCATGAGAGGAAATTGGTTTTTTTTTTTAAAAAAAAAAGTGATCTTGAAATCATGAGTTATATGTACAGACAGAAATGGCTATAACTTTGTCATGCAGGTGATGATTGACTGGATCCTTACTTCCCCATCAGCCCATCCAAAAGGAAAAGAAATGACTCTACTCTTTTTATGCAGGTGCTGATTGACTTTGATCCTTACTTCCCCATGAGAAATTCACGAGTGAGATGCATCTCAAACGGTTAAAATTTTATAAACCTCCTATAACAATCATTTTGTATAGGTTTGCATTTGCAAGGAGGGTGGCTCCAAAAACTTAGAGTATTAAATTAACCAGAGACTGTGTATTCTCAAATCTCAATCACTATTTCTCTATCGTCTCAAACCGAACTACCTTGGAGTCGAAATTACTCTACTCTTACACTGGTTAAAATGATTTATATATTAATTTGTCTAATTGGCATTTAGAATAGTACTCAAGAAAGTTTGAAGTCAGAAGCAAAACCTCTAAGCCATGCAATTAAAAAAGGAAAAAAAGAAAATTTAATAGTGAACATTGCATTGCGCGCATTGCATTATTGTTAGATTAGTCGAGGTACTTCATGGAAGCTTCAGAAATTACTACACGAAAGGCATTGATATATTAAACAAAGGCTAATGTGGGAAAGTGGGATGTTTTCCATGACTTTTTTGTGCTTCTTTGGTTAGATACAATATAATAGTGAGCAGCCCTAAATAAAATACTAAGGGTTTTCACCTTCATCGGTTCATAACCGTTAAACAGGGTTTTGACTCTTGGATCAGAAGGTCACTATTCTAATTGATCATATGAACATCAATTATATCACCATAATCAAATATCCATTATATATATTTAACCTCTTTAATAACCAGATCCATGTCATCTACAAGAAGGAAGGATAAAAAAAAAAAAAACTATGACATTGTAGTCCCAATCTCATGTGGTCAACTAACATCACATATTTTTCTATAAAAGAAATGTTACGATTTCAAGTCGTGAGCTTGGGATTGTGAGAGTTACTTGTTTTTAAATTTGTGTGTTGTGTTAGTTTTTGATATTTTTTATTTTTATTTTTATTTTTGACTTTGTGTTTGTATATGATTGACTTTCAATTTGATACAAACCTAATTGGAATGAGACTAACAAGCAATGAAGGTTCTTGCATTTAGTCTCTTTGTGTTGTACATCTTATACTCTTTTTATGTATCAATAATATTCCTCTTTCTTTTGTGAGCTTGGATAGGAGAGGGCTACAGTAGGGACAGTTGCCCCATTGAAGTTTTTGGAAAACTTTTGGTTAGATTGGTATTTTAGAGATTCTTTAAAATTTTTATAATTGTACCCACTAAATAAGTTTTTTTTTAACTTGTCCCTCAATGAGTTTGTATTTACAGATTTTTTATTAGTTATATTTAAGGATAGACATTGAAAAAATAAAATATTAGATGATTAAATAATTAAGTTATACTATTTATAATAGCTTAAGCTTTTTAAAAAGTTGATGTACTTAAATAATTTAATTATATTCTCTTTATTACCAATCTTATTTTATTTTTCAAACATTTTTTAAATTATTTTATTCTTATTATGCTTGTCATTTCACAATAACAAAGACACTCCCCATGCAATTGACAAAAGAGCTATATGACATGAAACAGTAATATTGCCAATTAAATGAAGTGCGGAAAAGAGGAGTTCTACATTAAATAATAAATCTACGTGAACATATAATTGCATTTCATATATATATATATATATATATATATATATATATATTATAAAATTTGGACACGGCTCCCTCTTATTATATTTTGGTAATCAGCTTGATAGATCATCACATACGCAATAGTGCCTAGCTAGTTTATACAAGCCACCAACTTCCTCTCTCTCTCTCCTCTCTCTCTCTCTCTCTCTCTATATATATATATATATGTGTGTGTGTGTGTGTGTGTGGGTACGCGCTGAATCTTTTTGACTCCTTCAATATGGTGTATACTTTACCCCCCGGTTGTCTCACTCCAAATTGACATCATATATATGCTCCATTTCTTATTAGAGAATTGGCTTACTTCATTGTTGCTTGATCAGCCCATTGCGAGAATGATTAAGAGTTAATCATGACTTTAATTACTACCAAAAAAAAAATTTGAGAATCTGTACATCAAAATGGTTAAATATATTTGTTACAGATATTTAATTAATTAAATTTTGTACAAAAAGTGGTTATATTAATCCATTCAATTTGGTTTTTACCTCAATAAGTTCATAGCATCCTTTTTTGTTAAGAAAGCAATTAATTTAAAATAGGTGAATATAATATATGACAAATCCCTTCTTTGCTTGCTAGTTATGATTGGTCTTGACTTTTTGGTTTAGTTCTTACCCCTTCCCCCTTCTTTGTTTCCCTGTTTTCTGGGGAGTGTTTAATGGCTCTATTTTACAGGGAGCTTGCCCCCTTCAACTTGTACCCTCTCTTTTTTGACCTTCTTTAATTTATCAAATTCCAACTTACAAGGTTTATGTCCCAAGAGGTCCTTTAATCCAGAAATGGCAAAGATCGTTGTGCCCCATCATTAGAATGTTATATATAATAGGGTTCATTCATATGCACAAATAGCCTCTCTTTTTTTATAGCCTACCCAGAATAATTAGAATAGGGTTCATTCATCATTTCAGGGAGCAAACTGAAATAGGAACCAGCTGCTAAAAAAGAGAATATAATGGGCTGCTTAAAGCTATGTCCATAGAATAGAGCACCATCATTGAATGCAAGAATATTTGTAACAGAGATACATATATATATATATATATATATATATATGTAGTCTTGAGGTAATATTCTTATTCCCATTTCTGGTATCTACAACACATGCTTTCACATTCACATATTTCTTCTTCAAACATCACTTGATTGTTTGTATTAATTAGCCATTTTAGTTTACCTGCATCTACTTTTGTAAAACAATCATTGTTTCAGTCAATTTACATCCTTCAACAGTCCAACCCTTACACCTTCCCTCCACCACCTCCAAAAATTAAAAATAAAAAGTAGACACAAATTAACACCAGCTAGCCTTCCCTTTTATAGAATGAAAACATTATCTGCAGGCACATACCTAGTCTGCATAATTGGGAGAAATGTAATGGAATGGTCCAAAATTTATTTCATCCTTCCTAGAGATACTCGATCGCATACACACAACACTTATGTATGTGTTTATGAACACATATGTAAGTGGGAAATCTACGTCCACCTATATAAAGGTATAAAGAGGTTGAAGGCTTTGGAATATATATATATATATATATATGGAAATTGGAGGCGCAGCTCATTCAGTTCCTTAAAACCTAGGTGTTAAGGAAAGGGGCAACCTGCTAAATAAATAAACCAGAGGAGCTAGACACGGGTAATGTGGGACAATCCAATATGCCCCCTGGAGCACATTGCCCGTAGAAGGAGGCCAGGTGAACGCGTCCCGACTCCTCTAACTCAAAGTTAGGCTCTAGTTTGGCTCTGATACCATATTGAAATTAGAGGCGCAGCCCATTCAGCTCCTTAAAACTCAAGTGTTAAGGAGAAGGGCAGCCTACTATATAGATAAACCAGAAGAGTTAGAGACAGACGATGTGAGACAATCCAACAATATATATATACAGACTCTTGGTGTATAAGGGAAAATGCTGCATGAGAATACATGTATGGAATAAAGATCAGGATTGTGAATATAGTTCATATAGCTCATGGCCCCCATTAAAGGAATGCCTCATTGATGGATATTCTCTCCCAATTGTCACTAATTTTTCCAAGATGTGCATATAATGTACAACGTGTTTTTGCAAACTTTCAATTGATTTATCCGTTTGTCGATGAATCATTTAAGTTATGATGCGAATTATTCTCGACTTTTTTGTTGATATCTTGAATAGTATACCTTGTACTTTTTTTTCACCAATAATATGTTCATTTTGTTTTGTTGATAAAAAAATATCATACAAGTTGTTACTAGTATTGATAAACCCTAAATTGATAATTTTAATACAAATCATATAGATATTCGACCATTAAAGAGCAGGATATGTACCACATTCATAGCCCATTGCACTAATAACTGTTTTTTTTGTCTTGTTTTTATTATTGTTGTTATTTTTTATATCAAGAGGCCATTCGTTGCCTATTTTCATCTGTGCCATAAAAACTCTCCAAACCCATACAACACCCTATTAACTACATGTGATGGTTGCTCTTGGACTGAGAGTTAAACATGGGAGTTTGACTACAAAACAAAAAGTCTCACTAGAGGGGATTGGCGGGATACTAGCGGTAGCCTCTTTGATGCTTAGTGATGTTTTTTTGCTTTGCTGCACTTTTTCGTCCTTACACACCGTAGGCTCTCTAGCACAATATTGTCCGCTTTGGCTACCCATAGATCTTACGGTTCGCACGACTTTGTTTTTCAAGGAGAGAAAAAAGCCTTGTGCTAAGAAGAGAGGAGTTTGGGGCTTATAAGCGACACTAGTTTTCAACTCTTATTCGATTGTAAGACTCAAAGTGGCACAACAGTTAGCATGATTCGGAGTGAATGGTCCAATAATAATGAATTGAAATGTATCATTATGCCTTGCCTCTTGTGAAGAAATTGTTTCCACTATCGGAGAATTCAAAAGGGAGAGAGTAGGAAGGAGAGTTCTCTCTTTGTTTTATTGGTAAAGCTACCTGTTGCTGAATTCAAATCTAGGGGACCCTTGTCATTTTCTTTCTCCTATCATGGGTGTCAATGTAGAATCAGGTAATGTACTAATATTTTGAATTTCTCTGTTAATTGGGTCAACCATCCTAGTTAATTCACTTCAGAAGGATTGCGTATATGGCTGCTCCAGTCGGCATCTTTAACGGCTTGTTCGGGCTAAGTGTCTAATCAATAAATTGACCAAATTATTTTCCATCAATATACACAAATATGTGCATATATAAGTAGATGTTTATATATGTTTATTTGTATTATATGCACATCAGCACATTCACATATACGTGCATTATGAAAATGGGTAATCAACAATGAGCATGAATTTGGATTTAAACAATCGCATTTGTGAAAGGAGAAAAGAAAACCAGAGGACAGATAAAGAACATTTGTTTGACATTTACCAGAAAAAAATACTAAAAAAATATATAAATTTAGGTTTGTTATACCTATAAATTAACCCCTTTTCTGTGTCTTTTCTTAAACAGGATCGAATCTTTTATTTGAAAAACATAGTCGAAAGGGTCTTCATATCTGTCTGAAAAAGATAAACTAACAAATAAATAAATGAATATACAAAATAATAGATCATATCTATAGATATAAAGAAAGAAAAGAGACAAGTGTCTCCATCTCCATTGACTCTTAGACAATGAAGATGCGGACTTGCGTTTCCCCCACTTCTCACTTCTCAACGGTTGGCAAACTAAGGTAGAAAAAGTTATGCAGGCTAGAGCTAGCTGTATTTGTTTAATTAAAAGCTGTTAGAAAGAAAACCTAAAGAACGCTAAAAGTCTATAACTCATGAAATGGCAAATTTGTTGTTTTGCACTTCAATCTCCATCTTTGGCCTAATTCTTTGAATACCCTAAATTTCATGTAATACAACTAAAATTTAAGAAGGCATGTTGTACTTTATTTTTTCTGGAAAATTGCAGCATTAATATGGTAAGTTGAAGATATTCCCAAAAAAAATGATATAAGGCTACAATGAAGGTTGATTAATATTTAAAAAATAAAACAAAATTGTCTTTAATTTATTTAAGAAAAATAATTTTACGTACCGAATAATTATCAAGTGATGTCAGATCCTCAAAAATGGCCCAAGAAGATCATTGTTGTGTTGTCAAATTTTGAATACACAACTTCACATATGAAAGTGTTTATTGTAACTCAACTTGCCCTTAAACTAACGCCTTGAATTGATAATTAATTAAGGGGCTTTAGGGGATCAAATAACACTTTTTAAATATGTTTTTTAATTGAAGGGACACTTGGGTGTAGGGCTAATACTACTCAAAAGATCCCTAGGTTTGAGGATTTCTCACTATCCTTCCCAAGAGAGAATCACAAGAGCATTGAAGCAAATGTATGCATGGATGCTAAAGAAAATTTGGAGTTAATTACCAAAAACAATAAAGAAAATAAATGTAAAAGCAAGAGTAGATAGATTAGAATCTCTTCCAAATTTGTTGGTAGTTGAAGTGATATATGCACTGTCTCAATAATCTATTAAAAGATAACACACGTTACATGTTTACAGGAACGACTCAATCATAAAGCCAATAAAATAATCACGTTAAGTTCCTCTTTAAAAAAAATGTTCTAATTTTTATGTATTTATAGTATAAATAAACTAAAAGTCTAGGTTAATAAAACTCTTACCTTTACAGAAAAGTCTCAAATTTTATATATTTATAGTATAATCAAATTAAAAGTTTAAGGTTAATAAAAATTTAATTCTACAAAAAAAAAAGTCCCATAAAAACTTCATAAAATAAAAACTTAATTATTAGAGTTTTATTCAATATATATCTCTCTCTTGTTAGAAAATAATTAAATTTTATATTACAAAAAAAATAATAATATATATATATAAAGTAAAAAATTAAATTAATATTATAAAAAGATCTCATTTAAAATTGTCACTATATCGCTTTAGGCATCCGATTGTATAGAAACCCTACATGCTTATTAGTAAGGCAAGGCCATAGATATAGAAAGGGGAAAAAACGCTTAATTCTAGGGTGAATAGGGTGGCATGGCATTTTCTTGATGGTCCTATCAAGAAAATAAAAATATTCTACTTCAAATGATTTATATCAAATTGGCTTATACAACTTGTAATAGCCAACAAAAAAAAATTGCAAATAGCGCATTTTCCTAATTTAATAAAATTGATAAGTTTTTAACTTAATTCATATGAACTTAAGTTTCAAGTCTTTAAAAAAAATTAAAAAGAGAAATGCTTGATTTACTTTTATTCATTGTTAATATGTTATTTATATTTTTAAAATTAATAAAAAATTAAACTTCACTTTTTTGTTTAAAATTTACTAAAGAATTTTGATAATTCATGTCAATAGGTGTGAATCGACGACTTTTTTTCATTGTATTATAGACATCTCTTCTATATTTTTTAAAATTACAATAATTTCTCATACTAAAATATACAAATTCTCTCTTTTGTATAAAATTCGTCATTGCCAGTATTTGGTGTCAATTAAATTTGTTTATATAACTAAAATATCCTTGTATATTATATTGACTTCTCATATTTTTTTAGAGATTACAAGGGAGGTTTTTGTCAGATATTTTATGAAAGTTAGTGTAATTATTTTTAAAGGTAAATAGTAAATTTATGTTCTCTATTAAAGTGGAACGGCCGGTGTAATATTAGAAATCAGATTAGAGATTCTTGTGATTGTCAAATATCAGATAAGATATCAATGTAATTGTCCTATTAAGAGTGACACTATTTGCACTCCCAAAATACCATTGAGCACTCTACCATTTTTACTATTATTCTAAATGATAAATCTATCCACATGTATACTTGAGAGTTTCTTGTTTCGTATACGGTTAAATCATCTTTTACCCCAGTTGTCTTCAACTGATGTTAATGGAGCAAAGAGTTGGAATGATGGAGAAATTTAAGATAAGAAAATTTACAATGGGCTTGTCTAATCTACCATTGCTATTTTATTTTTACCTTGATTTTGAATCTCAAATTGATTTTTGAGAATTTCGTTTCTCGAATTTCAATTGATTTTTTTTGGTAATGACTCGTGGATTGAAGAACCTTATTAGATTATACCTAAAGATTATGGAAAAAATTTATGAAATTAAAATATAAAGTAACTAATAATCGTGGAAAGATTTTACACTTTGATAATTAAAGAAAGAAATCATACAAAAAAGAGATCGTCTAAGTAGGGATGTTTTTTAACTCGTCTTGTTAGGAATTTGTTATACCTTGCTCAAAATAGGACAGGTTTAGAAGAAACAATGTTCACCAAAGTCTGGGGTAAAGGCACCTTGTGCTGTCTTGCCTCACCTTTCATTATATAAAATAAAATAATAAAAAAATTGTGTGGTGCATAATCAATATTTATAATAATATTTTTCAGTCACTCATTAAAATTTTAAACAAATTTAATAGAGTTATATGTTTGAAAAATAAAATAATATATTCTAATTATTTGTTGACATGCATATTTTTTATTTTTAACACATAATATTTTATTTAAAATGTATTAATTATAATTAATTTAATAAAATAAATTAATAAATAAAATTTTAAAAATAAATGAGATCCATCCTGTCTAACACAAGATTTAAATAAGTTTAAAGAGAAAGCTTGTTTTTACATAACAAAATTAAAAAAAATAAAATAAAATAAAAAGAAGAAGAAGAGGAAGAAGTTGTCCAAAATCTGCAAAAGGTTAGAAACGAGAATAGCGCGAACAGGGATGAGGGCAAAGCCGTCTTTTAAATAGCTGAAACAAAAGGTGGAGCGTGAGAAGTCGTTTTTGGAGCGCAAATAGCGCTCCCCTATTATAAAAAGTGAGAGGGGAATAGACAAAAAAATGAAAAAAGGTAGGGGGGTGTGGTTTTGAAAATTCAGAAAAATGAATTAAAAAGTCAAAGGAGTCTTAACTGGGATTTGACAGACACAGAGACAGTTTCTTTGTTGTGATGACGTCAGATGTTGCGTGCGTATTCACACCCATGTGTGTGACTCTGACAGGAAAAAAATAAAAAATAAAAAATCATTATCAAGATTCGTGTCTCCAACCCCGTCTCTGGATGGGTGGATGGATGATCGATGACGCGTCCCTCTGTTTCTCGGTATTCTCGCCACTCAATAGACACTTGTCAATTTTTTATTTGTGAGTGCCACGTGAGCGGCTCAACGAGTATACGCGCTCATGTGTCTAGACTCTACTCTCTCTTATGGCTGGCTCGTACAGTTCTGAAGATGATAATTTGCATTGTTTTGTCCAAAACTTGTTTTGTTCCGTCACTAATGAAACGAATAAGGAATGTTTATAAATAAGATTGGGATACAGTTGAAGATGATCATCTCAATTCGATCTTATCTTATTTATATATTAAATTTATTTATTTATATTATATTCATATTTTTTTTTATATTAGTTATTGTAGTAAAAATAAATTAATTTATTTATCAAAATAAAAATTTTAACTTACTTAAAAAATATATATCAGAGTTTAGGGTGAGACGGGATGAAATCGAAAAATATAAACGATGTTAGGTCGAGGTAAACCTCTAAACAAGACGGAACAAAATTGGGGAGAAAAAAATATAAACAAAATTGAGATCGAAATAAACCTCTAAATAGAACGAGTTGAAATTAGAGACAAGAAATATAAATAAGGTCGACTTCAAACTTTTTTCGTTGCCATTCTTAGTACAGGTTTTGCACTCAGTATTGGCAAGTATGCCATTTTTGTGTATACTGGCGAGTGTGAGTCTATCTTGCCCAGTCTTAGCGGGTTGGTTAATTTGGTTTGAAATTGAAACTCATGAAGGTTATCAACGGATCGGATCTTGAAAATTGCCACGCTTTTGGGCCTGTAGTTGTATTGCTTTTTGAGGTATGCTTGGATTGTCCAATGACTCCAATCTCAACCATAACCTTGAGAGAAATAAATAAAATAAGATAAAAGTTGATGGGAAAGTTTTATTAGATCGTATCACTTGTTAGACCTTGATCTTTAACAAAATGTCAACATTTTATCATGTGCAAGACAATTTCTTCCTATTGATATCAGATAACAAATTACATTACGCGCATAGAGTTTCAACAACTAAAGAACATAATTTTTTAATTAGGAACACACATACGTTGGATTATGTTTGATTATAATAAAACTGAAATTGACTTGATCTTATACGATTTTAAAAAAAAAAAAAAATTGAAATCGTAACCATGAACAATTGAATCCAAACTGAACATTTTGGATCGGGTCGGAATCCTAATTGTAGTATTGTGTTTTTAGGATTGCACATTCTAAGAATTACCAAGTAGTAATTGGATTATATGAGTACATTATGACGTTCACAATACAACCTATTTTGGGTATATTTAAGCAATACGAGTTCATAGTATACAATAATTAGTTGGAACAATATACAAAGTGCTTTAGACAAAAGTAAAACAAGTTGTACTACAAAATAAGATAATTTTGCTTTATGATTGATGGTCCCTTGGTCATAAGCACCGAATTAAAGAAAGGTGCATTTGAAAATCTCGCCTTTTAAGAGAAAA
Organism: Nyssa sinensis; assembly: GCA_008638375.1. Taxonomy (NCBI): domain Eukaryota; kingdom Viridiplantae; phylum Streptophyta; class Magnoliopsida; order Cornales; family Nyssaceae; genus Nyssa; species Nyssa sinensis. The sequence continues at coordinate 14,962,315 of CM018034.1, forward strand.
ATGCATTCAAAAAAGAGTGCCGAAGAAGGACATTCAACTGTTGCGTCTTTGAAATGAAAATACATTCATTAATTGTGCATTTGAATGGAAAGTGCATTCAACAAATTAGTTTTTTTTATAAAAATCATCTTCTAATATTCTTTTCAACCACAAAAATTGTGTTTTCTATACTTGCTCATGTTAAAATTTTCTCCATTCACTTATAATATTTTTTATTCTAATTATGTAAAATTAATAAATATAAATATAAATATAAAAAAACATATTATATAAATAATATATATATAACTATTTTATCTCTCTAATAATTAATATTATAAAAGGTGACATAATTTATCTATTTTGATCTGTCATTACATTCATTTGTTTAAGATAGTACCTCAAATTCTTGAGAAAAATTCTTGATGTATAACATTTTTAGAACAACAAAGTTCTATCTGGTTGCATGAAGAAAAAAAAAAGATAAAAAATAAAAAATAATTAAAAACAACATCTAAATTTACAATTCCTCCCTAACCATTGTCACTAATTATGTGATAGGAGATTCAAGTGGCGAAAATTGGGAGCATGGTGACTGTGATATCTCAACTAAACGTGGTAGATTCATTAATGTTATAATTGCCAAATTTACATCTTAAATTTTTATTTTAAATAATATAAAATAAATTTATTAATTATATAATTTAAAATATTTTTAATAAAACAATATTACATTAATATCACATTATTTAGTGAGAAATTTAAAGTGTAACATCACCGGAGGGGAAGGGGGTTTGATTTTGATAAGCATCATCACAAGTTCGAAAATCTGAAAATACTCTTATTAAGATTACTAACAAGTCAAATCCACTGGCAGAAACTGCCTCTGGTTACTGAACTCCAATCATGTCCTTGAACTTGAAGAAGTCGTCTACAGTTAATTGAGCACCCGAAGAAAATCAAACTGAATGCTTTGCAATTTCCAAGAGCCAATGCACATGGGGCAGCTGATTGTTGAGTTCATCTTGAGATTCTGAATAAAAACAAAATGGAAAATTGCAGACAAATGAGTGATGGAACCACAGTGGGATTATATGGATCCATTTTCCATATCTTTCTTCGTTGGCAGTCAAAGGACAAGGCTATTGTAAATTTAAGTTTATATTTAAAAATTATATTTTAATTTTAATTATTAAATTATATAAAAATTAATTTTTTTTTTATTTAAACTACCCTTTTAAATAAGCATTTTCAATGCGAGAACAAGATTCTTAATTAGGTATCCAATTCAATTGTTTAGACATTATTTATGTACTTAAATCTTTTAATATTGTAACATTATTAAAATTTAATTTTAACATAACTCAAATAATTTTAACATTTTAATATTATAATACTATTAAAATTTAAATTTAATATAACTCAAATAATTTTTAACATTGTAAATGCTCTATTGTTGATTGGATTTTAGTTGAAAGCAATTTGATTTTTAGCTAGATGGATGTGACAGAGACATGAAGCTGGAGATCATAAAATTACCACAGAACCAAGTCCATTCTACAAGTTCATTCCAAACAGATACTAAAATAACATTGGAACGAGGTAGCAAAGTCAGTTAAAGGCTGTGCCAATGCCAGTGCCTCGTATTGGGGCTCAGACTGTCCTGCAACTCTGTGCTAAAAGACACTCATCATTACACAAGGATTTCAGTGAAGAGGTCTTCCATAAGCACCCACGTTTAGAATTTTTTACTGAAATATGATTATTTTTAGATTTTTTTTTTCAGTATATGGTTATTTAGAATTTATATACATTAAAATATTATTATTTTTGTGAAAACATCTTTTTTAGAAGATGTTTTTTAATATTGTTATTAAAAAAATGTGAAATTCATCTCTCAGTCCCAATTTGTAAGAAATCAGCGACAAGAAGCCCCCATCTCTCAAAAGCAAGTAGCGGGAGGACTCTCAGTCCCTCACGATCTCTTCCGATTCTCCAGGCTCTCAATTTCTTTGGTATCGCTACCTCTCTCGGCTCACTCAAGATTTTGCAAGTCTCTCTCAATGTCGAACGTTGTTCTCGTCTCTCTCAAAGTCTCCAGCATATATTTCAACTCAAGCATGAGCATTTATCTCCATCCATGCTTTCAACAGTTACATTATATCAGGTAAACCTCTTGATTTGTGAAATTATGACGTCTTTGGCAAGAAATTAGGACTCCTCTCACACCAAAAAAAAGGCTTTTATTTGTCATAAATAATTAGTATTGTAATATTGCTAAAACTTAATTTTAACGCGACTCGAATGACTTTTAACATTAGAGATGCAGTAATGTTGATTGGTTTTTTAGTTCAAAGCAATTTGATTTTAGCTAGATGGATGTTTCAGAGACATGAAGCTGGAGATCATAAAATTACCACAAATTCAAGTCCATTGTACAAGTTCATTCCAAACAGATACTAAAATAACATTGGAACGAGGTAGCAAAGTCAGTTGAAGGCTGTGCCAGTGCCTCGTATTGGCGCTCAGACACTGCTGCGACTCTGCTAAAAGACAATCATGATCACACAAGGATTCAGTGAAGAGGTCTTCAAAAAGCACCTACAATTACAAGAACATAGAACGTTTTAGGTAGCTAACCTTGTAAACGTGAAAATTTAATTGTGCATCTGAGAATGTTATGTGCCCATGGTTCCTCAAGAGATCTTTCTTCTTCTCCCTCTACCAAACAGGAAGCTTTTTCCTTGCACATTTCTTTATGATTTTTGGATGCAAAAAACAGAGCATATAGCATAAGTAAATCCATGTTCACAGGATCGAGGTATATCGAATAAGTGTTTGTTCTGGGATCAATGGCATGCAGTGCAATGAACTTGTCAGGAATGGTCATCCCCAGAGCTGCCAGCAAAATAAAAATATTACAACATCTAAAACCAACTGTCAAGATACAAAGGGAAGAAGGTTAATCAAGGAGGCTAAGAGTTGTTAAGGCTGCAACTAAGTGGGAGTAACAACAGAACATAAGGAGAAAATGGCACTATTGAGCAATAAAAGCAACTGATATATGAGGAGAGACTGCGTGCACGCGTGGCGCACAAATAAATAAGGAAACCATCCCCAAAAGGAGTATTTTCCAACCATAAGCCAAAATTTGATTCTTGATTTCAACTCAATATTATATTTATACCTAAAAGGATTAAGGAGAAGGCAATTCACTGGGTCTAATAATTTCTAAGAAACAGTGAATATAATAGCCAAATCAACACAAGGGCAGAATCCACAACTAATTCATAGATTCTAGTATTTTTGGAGCGCAAACTTGAAATTCTTGGAGCATCGGATCTTTGATTCCCACATAATCAATCAGTCTTCATCCATTCAGTTTTTGTGGCCCTACTTATGCAATTAGGCCTTATGGACAAGATGCTGGGATACACCAGCCATACAGGTGATCGAGCCTCACCATATATATATATATATATATATATATATAATTTAAAAGTCATCTGTTGCTACAGAGGTTGGAAACCCTGCCCACCATACACCATAAAAATCATGGTTTGGAGCAAGGCCACCAGACCACAATTATTCTTGATTCAATTGGTTTGGTACATATCAAGTGACATAAATATAATTTTTTTGATAAGTATCAAATGACAAAAAACATACATCTATATATTTCTACAAATATATTTGCAATTGTATTATATAAAGATGATTTTGTAGACAACTTAGACATTGCAAGGATGACTTACCAACTAACACACATTTTTTGTGCATAGTTTTTTTCTTCTTTTATTGCATAACTTCTATATACATTGATATAAATTTTCTAACAGATTTACTAACTACCATTATACTATATTATATGATTCATCACAAGAAAATAAGATATTTTATTTGTTTATATTTTTATATACGAGTATATTCATATATCCACAAATTAAATAGGCACTCTCATGAGTCATGACACTCTGAACCCAGGCACTTTTTTAGATTGTACACTCTTACTCCCCGATCCCACTCTAAAAATTGGTCAGTTGGATTAAAACAACACAAAGACTATTTCATCCACACATAATAAAAAAATAAAAAAACTAATAACTTTTGCGCAAGTAGAAATTGGAAGCAAATTTCAATGCAGAATCTTATAATAAGCATGCCCTTCAACACCCCTTCCCTCCCTCTTCCCTCCCCCCCAACAAAATATATATATGGAAAATGGAAGTGAAGAAGGTGGAGAGCTTGCCTCTATTTCCTTTTTTTTCCCTGGTGAGTACTTCAGACTCAAAGGTTGCAAGGTACTATGGCCCAGGTTGTTTGTAAAAAAGGCAGAAGATATTCTGCTGACAAAATATACTATTCATAATTATCTTTCTGCATACTTATAATTGAAATAGGGATTCAAAGATCCTCAAGCTACTGCCAATAGTTCTCTCTCTCTCTCTCTCTCTCTCTCTCTCTATCTCTCTCTTTTCCTTCTGGTGAGTAAATGGTAGCACGGTACAATGGTCCAGGTCATTTGTAAAGAGAGGGGAAGATATTCAACCTACAAAATATACTATCATAATTTTTTTGATAACTACTATGCATATTCATTTTTTCCCTTTAGAGCAAGCAATAATTCATGGACACAAACCTGAAAAAATTTTAAGTTATCTTGACATCCCGAAGAAGCCGAGCAGCCATAGAGCCATATCTTCTTGCTTCCCATTCACTAAGCTTCCCATTCTGGAAATTTGTAACTTGCACCTCTTCCTTGACTTGGTCACCACCCAAATCATCCACTTCATCTACCTCAGTACCACAATCACCATCTTCATCCCCTCCATGCTTAGCTTTTCCGGTTTCAAACTCATCAATTTGCCGATTGATCATTGGCGTCATGTTTGCTGCGCTCCCTTCTGGAGGCTTTAAGCCCATAACGAAAAGTTGGATACTTGGATGTTGGTACTTACTGTCCATCTAGATGGAATAAAGGAGCCCGCATCAGTTTCAGGAAGATTTAAGGATTTTTTCCATTAGCATGAAACATTGAAAAGCATTCATGCTTTATTCTCAAATCTGAAACATGAATTCTTAGGCACCATAATAGGCATGCAGCAGATATTTGATGATGCAGGACCCACCACTAAGTCAACCCCAAGAAGAGACTCTGAATGTAAGCATCAATACAAGATCAGATGGATTTGGAGAAAACAAGATCGGATGGATTTGGAGAAAACTAATGCAGTTATTTGCCAAAAGGTTTTCTACTTTAGAAATTATCTTGGAAAAATTAAATAGTCCAAACTCAAAGATCCCATATCTTTTACCATAAACACCTCTTTGGTGAAACCACTTGGTAATGAGTTCCCCTTCTTAATGTTTACTTGCAAACAATATGAGAAAGATAAGTTAATTACATATATCTTGATAATCAGAACCCCCAAAGTTCTATTGAAATGAAATATATACCTTTGCTTTTGGAACAATTTTGACCTCAAAGTTTCTCTTCCACATCAGAAGCATTTGTTCGTGGACATTTGTAGAACGGATCTCATACCCCAACTGCATGAAAGATTAACAATTGGCTGCATTTGTTAAATTATTTGAGAAAAAAAAAAAAGAGAGAACAAATATTGATATTCTCAGAATACACCACCAGAATTATGGTTTTGGGTCCTGATAATGCAAGCATTGTCTGCAGAAGTGGTTCCAAGAGATGCTCTGCATAAACCTTGTATCCAACAAAGTAAAAAATTCATTTGCTCAGTTAAAATGGAATTAAATAGTCTTACATCCAATTAACTTTTATTTACCCGACAAAAGTAAATAAAAATGATGTCTGAATGTCTGACATTTGACCTCTAAAGCAAATGCCAGAGCAACTAGAAATCCAAAACATTAGCAAGTGCAACCAGTAACTATAATTGTTCTTTTCTTTTTTCAGTGGGTCAGTAACAATAATTGTTGGAGGCATGCAAGTGTATCAAATGCAAAAGTAATGAGAAATTTAGACTAATGGCTGATAGGTGTCTCGGATGTGTTCCACAAAATATTAAGAGCGACAAAGAAAAATTATTAAACAGAATACTCTGAATGCAAATCTAGCAAAGTTGCCTATGTTGCAAAATTCATTATTATAATCATTCATCATTCTGTATTATTTAAATACAGGCTGCTTTTCATGTTTCTCCACAATTATAGGAGTACAATATAGGAAAAGCTTTAGAATTTAAACAGATTTTAGGTGGCGATGTAACAACCCAACCGAATTGAACCTTAGTAATTAATTTAACTTGGGATTTATGAAATTGTTTGAAAATTATCACATATTTTGGGAGTTCAACTTGCATGATTGACTTTAAATGAGTAGTCTAGTATAAATAATTTTATTACATGTGATACCATGATTGAAAAAAATATTTATAAGTAGTATCGGATTTAATAAGAGGGTGGACCTTAGTGCAACAGTAAAGTTGGTTCATTGTAAAGCATAGGTCACCGGTTCGAGTCGCGGAAACAATCCCTTCGCTCGTGGGGGTAAAGCGACATAAGTTTAACCCTCCCTAACCTCCACAGTGGCGGGAGCCTCGTGCACTGGGCTCGCCTTTTGTATCGGATTTAATAAGAGTAGAATATTTGGGATCTTGAAACTTCAGAAAAAATTCTTCAACTCTAAGTTGGAACAAGAAAACATCAAGCATGAAAAGTGAAATTTTGTTCTTTGAACAGGAATTTTAATTTAATTTAATTGGGGAATATTTTCTTAGTTGTATTTAATGTTTTACGAAAATGGAGATTAAAGAAATTAGTCAAGAACATCTCATATGAACTCCTTGTTCCAAACAGTAAATAGAATGACAATTCAGAACTTACAGGGGTACCCTTTTTGCTTAATACTAGAATCAACAATCGGAGCATAGCATATGGGTGTACCCTTTTGCTTAATACTAGAATCAACAATCAGAGCATAGCATCTGAGGTCTTACCTAATTGCTGTTACATAAAGCTTATCTTCTTACCTTAGATCATTCTCTGTCCCTCCACCCCCACCCATTCCCTTTTCAATGTACAAGTGTCAATAACAATGTTGAATAATTAGCTCTTTATGCATATGGGGCAATTTAAAATTTTTTAGGGTCCTAAAATGTAACAATTTTAAAACTTAATATGGATTCATAGACATCTATAACCACTCAATCATGATTGTTATGCCTTCCTAGTTTTCTTCGTAATCTTTAGAATATTTGCGAATGAACCAAAATAATAGTCTACTCATATTGAAATATAATAATACAAGGAAGTGAAGCGGCAACAATCTCTCCAATTAGAGAACAAATCACATACTGCCTTGATTTGAAAAATGGTGAAGGCTATTAGGACGTACGCCCAGTATGAAAGAATAGTTGCAATATGATGTTTGGACACTAAGTTCCAAATGTCATGGAACTGTTTCAGTGCCATGCCAATACATACACAAAATTATGAAAAATATATAGATTAATATTATATCATCTTCCAATGCAAGACCCTTACTAAGAGCATAGCATGTATTTTTGCTTAAATGGATCTCGTTTAACAGAACTTACAACATCAGTACCAATGATGTAGTCAAATGGTGGATCAACAGCCTTTATATGATCTTCGTTACCCCAGTTCAGCTCTGCAACGTTGATGGAACCAAATGAATCTACAAGGAATAAAATTTCCAAGTGAGAGAGCAGTAATGCACAATAACAAGCAAATCTTTAGATGACAATTGTTTTTAGCTCCAAGTACAGCCTTCTAACTAGTGGAGAAAAGGTCCTACATATGGTTAAGCCATTAACATTTAATCCAATGTCAAAACAAGGTGTTGACCTCCAAAGATATTAACAGAAAAAATTGGGAGGTTCAACAAGGTGAAAGGAAAGAGAAGCAAACAAGAAACTTAACAGCAAACCTGAACCAGAATTCATCTGCACAATCCTTGAAGTATTACGTTCAACATTTCTCATTAGCAACTGGCAAAACCTCAGTTTGATCTGTTGAAACTACATCACATCCTAGCATTGCCATGCCTGAGATTTACAGCCCAAGTTACATTAGGCAGTGGCCCACAAAATAAATTTAAATAAACTAGACAATTTTTTTTAAACAACATTCATATTGCAAATTACACCAAAATAAGAAAAGCTCACCAAATCCTGCTACTCCACAGCCTGCCCCAAGTTCAATAACTCGTTTTCCTTTCAGTTTGGATGGGCAAAACCTTCCCTTTCTGCAATTTTTCTCCTGGGCAATTGAAAAAAATAAGTTCAGTGTTACTGATTTTTCTTTTTTTGGTAAGTAATTTATTTTATCAACCACCAAAAAACAGGGGAACACCCCAATATAATGCTCAAACAGCAACCAAGCAACAACAAGAGACAGGATCAAAATCTCTTTAAGACTACCTAGTCTAGTCAAATCAGCCTAAATTACATTACACACCATCTAACAAAGGAGGCAGAAATAGCCCATTACTGCAGCATAGGAAAAATAGTATAAAGCAAACACTACAGCCTATCTAATCCTCCACAACTGCAAAATAGTAGAGTAGAACTCCAACAAGAAAACTACAAAATCAAAATCTAGTCAGGCATCTAACACCCTTTGAACAGAGAATTCAAATTGTGAACTAAATCCCCAACATGGCAGATGAGCAGTGTTACTGATTTAGAAACAACTCAACAAGTAATATGTTTTTTTTATTTTTATTTATGATTGGTACATGTAATATGGTATCATTCAAACTACTTACAAGTGTGAAATCTTTTCTTTTTTGAAAAGTATTTAGAAGTGTAAACGTTGTTAAAACCGCAAGTCACTTTTTTTTTGACAAGTATGGGTAAAAGTTTTTTTGGGTATGTAGTATGGGTAAAAGTTACCTTGAAGGTAGCCAATATCTTATATTCAATCTCACATATCAAGAGAGTATGATAAAGAAATTGAATTTTTGGGTTGGTGGCAATCTAAGAGTTCTATAACTTTGAGATCAAAGTAAATGGCATGATAAGTCCACTCTTCAATTCCACTCTACCATAACCCATTACTTCATGTAAGTGGAAAGTAATACAAATATTTTCAATCATGCATATGAAAATATGATGTAAGAAGCATCATTGAAGGGATTACAAACATTACCAGAAATTTGACCAACACCATTGATGCATCCCAAACTGTAGTCCCTAGATGCTTGGAATTGGGATCCTACCACAATTACAACAAATTAGCATCTGTCAACAAAACTATAATAGATAGGCTAGAGAATTAAGATAAAAGATGTGATATTAAAAAATCTATACCAGGAACTTGATGCTCAGTAGCTGAAGTAATAAATATAGATGTGTAGATCCATAAAGTGTAGTATATAGTTTTTTTATCTGGGTGGTGCACCCCCTTGGTGCTTCTTTGTATATGGGTGCACCCCCCTTGGGTGCTTTGTTAATATAATTTACTCTTTACCTATAACAATAGATTGTAGACAGTCAGATACTCTCCTATTAAATGAGGTATGAGGAAGGGGATGGGGGATTGGGTGTGAAGGACTTGAAAGTGTTCAAAAAGGCTTTGTTAGGAAAGTGGGAGTGGCGTTTTGCGGAGGTAAGGTAGGCCTTATGGAGGAGTGTGGTTTCTATTAAGTATGGTTGTGAGGAGGGGGATTGGTTTACCAAGGAAGCTAGGGAGGCATATGGATGTGGGGTATGGAGGGCGATTACCAAAGGGAGGGAGGAGTTTAGCCAATTGGTGAGGTTCAAAGTGGGGGAGGGATTGAGGGTGAGATTTCAGACGGATGTGTGGTGTTTTGATGAGATGTTGAAGGAGAAGTTCCCAGCTTCTACAACATAGCTACAAGGAAGCTTTGGTTGTGGATAGTGTTACAAGGGTCAGGGTTAATATTGTTTGGAGTCCTTTCTTTCGAAGGAAGAAGAATTGATGAGGGTGTTAAATAGATGGAAGGTTGGAGCGGACAGGGAGGATAGGTTGGAATGGAAGCTAAATGGCAAGAGGAAATTCACGGTTAGTTTTTTTTACAAGCATTTATTAGGGAGTAGGGAGTTTCCAAGGCAACTAATTTGGAAGTCCAAAATTCTGAGGACAGCTGCGTTCTTTTGTTGGAACTAAGTCCTGGGGGGAGGGGGGGCGCAATTCTGTGCAAATAATCTCAAAAGAAGAGGCTTCCAATTTCCAAGTAGGTGATACATGTGCAAAGAGGAGGAGGAAATGGTGGATCATCTCTTGATTCATTTTAAGATGGCTAGAGATGCTTGGAATTTAGTTTTTTCTCTTTTTGGATGTAGTTGGGTGATGTCAAAGACGATAACGAACCTTTTTTGGGGATGGAGATGTAGCCGTTTGCTGAAGGATGAAAGGCATTCATGAAAGATGGTTCCTTTATGCTTACCATGGTGTATTTGGAGAGAGCAAAACAAAATGTTTTTGAAGGAGAGGACACGTTTACATGGCAGTTCAAAGATAATTTCTTGCATTTGTTTTTTTTGGTACAAAGACGAATACCCCATGTTTTTAGATATGTTTGTAGGTTTTTTCATTTTGAGAGATCTTAGGCTGTCATTTTGTTGCGGATCCCTTATTTTTTTGTAAAGTTAGGTTTGCCCTCCTTAAGCGCCCTCATTTAATGAAATATACTTTACTGATCAAAAAAAGATAATGTCCTATTAAAGCTCTTTTTAATAGTCCCTTTGGTTAAATAAAATCGTTCATAGAATCAGTTTAACTCCTATCATATAAGATCAATGTGTAACCCCACCCCTCACCCCAAAAAAAAAATATGTCCAAAGGAAAGGTTGTCCCTTATTCTATTCTTTCTCGAAGTTAGGAATAGCAGAATAGGTTAGAGCTACAAGAGTAGTCCGGAAAAGAATAATACACTTAAATACAAATAGTTGGCAAGCCTGTAAAATATAGTTTAGTATCTCATAAGTGAAAAAGTTAGGGCTCATTTGACAACTGTTGTTGTTTTCAGTTTTTTGTTTTTGTTTTCAATTTTTTAAAAACTAAAACAAAAAATGTGTTTGATTGCTTTTTCTTTTTTTTTTGTGAAAACATTTTTAAATTTAGGCTAAAAACTAGAAACGAAAAAAAGTAGCTTCCAAAATTTTCAAAAACGGAAACGAGACACGAGAGCAACTTGCGCTCTCTAAACTTTAATGAGGTTTGGTGATACATGTGCAAAGAGGAGGAGGAAATGGTGGATCATCTCTTGATTCATTGTAAGATGGCTAGAGATGCTTGGAATTTAGTTTTTTTCTCTTTTTGGGTGTAGTTGGGTGATGTCAAAGACGATAACGAACCATTTTTGGGGATGGAGGTGTAGCCGTTTGCCGAAGGATGAAAGGCATTCATGAAAGATGGTTCCTTTATGCTTATCATGGTGTATTTGGAGAGAGCAGAACAAAAGGTTTTTGAAGGAGAGGACACGTCTACATGGCAGTTCAAAGATAATTTCTAGCGTTTGTTTTTTTTGGTACAAAGACGAATACCCCATGTATTTAGATATGTTTGTAGGTTTTTTCATTTTGAGGGATCTTAGGCTGTCATTTTTGTTGCGGATCCCTTATTTTTTTGTAAAGTTAGGTTTGCCCTCCTTAAGCGCCCTCATTTAATGAAATATACTTTACTGATCAAAAAAAGATAATGTCTTATTAAAGCTCTTTTTAATAGTCCCTTTGGTTAAATAAAATTGTTCATAGAATCAGTTTAACTCCTATCATATAAGATCAATGTGTAACCCCACCCCCCACCCCAAAAAAAAAAAAAAATGTCCACCCTCAGTGGGATATAGTAGGAAAGGTTATCCCTTATTCTATTCCTTCTCGAAGTTAGGAATAGCGGAATAGGTTAGAGCTACAAGAGTAGTCCGGAAAAGCATAATACATTTAAATACAAATAGTTGGCAGACCTGTAAAATATAGTTTAGTATCTCATAAGTGAAAAAGTTAGGGCTCATTTGACAACGTTGTTGTTTTCAGTTTTTTGTTTTTGTTTTCAATTTTTTAAAAACTAAAACAAAAAATGTGTTTGATTGCTTCTTCTTTTTTTGTGAAAACGTTTTTAAATTTAGGCTAAAAACTAGAAACGAAAAAAAGTAGCTTCCAAAATTTTCAAAAAGGGAAACAAGACACGGGAGCAACTTGCGCTCTCTAAACTTTAATGAGGTTTGGTGATACATGTGCAAAGAGGAGGAGGAAATGGTGGATCATCTCTTGATTCATTGTAAGATGGCTAGAGATGCTTGGAATTTAGTTTTTTCTCTTTTTGGGTGTAGTTGGGTGATGTCAAAGACGATAACGAACCTTTTTTGGGGATGGAGGTGTAGCCGTTTGCCGAAGGATGAAAGGCATTCATGAAAGATGGTTCCTTTATGCTTATCATGGTGTATTTGGAGAGAGCAGAACAAAAGGTTTTTGAAGGAGAGGACACGTCTACATGGCAGTTCAAAGATAATTTCTTGCGTTTGGTTTTTTTTTTTGGTACAAAGACGAATACACCATGTATTTAGATATGTTTGTCAGTTTTTTCATTTTGAGGGATCTTAGGCTGTCATTTTTGTTGCGGATCCCTTATTTTTTTGTAAAGTTAGGTTTGCCCTTCTTAAGCGCCCTCATTTAATGAAATATACTTTACTGATCAAAAAAAGATAATGTCCTTATTAAAGCTCTTTTTAATAGTCCCTTTGGTTAAATGAAATTGTACATAGAATCAGTTTAACTCCTATCATATAAGATCAATGTGTAACCCCACCCCCGACCCCAAAAAAAAAAAAATGTCCACCCTCAGGGGGATATAGTAGGAAAGGTTGTCCCTTATTCTATTCCTTCTTAAAGTTAGGAATGGCGGAATAGGTTAGAGTTACAAGAGCAGTCCGGAAAAGCATATTACATTTAAATACAAATAGTTGGCAGGCCTGTAAAATATAGTTTAGTATCTCATAAGTGAAAAAGTTAGGGCTCATTCGACAACGTTGTTGTTTTCAGTTTTTTAAAAACTAAAACAAAAAATGTGTTTGATTGCTTTTCTTTTGTTTTTTTTTTGTGAAAACATTTTTAAATTTAGGCTAAAAACTAGAAACGAAAAAAAGTAGCTTCCAAAATTTTCAAAAACTGGAAACGAGACACGGGTGCAACTCGCGCTCTCTAAACTTTAATGAGGTTTGGATATCGACTCCCATTGGCTACAAGAATTTTTCACTTTTTATAACACTCCTTAAAAAATTATAATTTCTTTCCAACTCTTTCACGCATCTATCTTCACTTTGCCATTAAGCTCTTTGACTTCCCCTTCAAGGTTTACTCCCAAGCCTTCCTCATAACTTTGCCATTAAGCCATTTGAGTTCCTTTTCAAGATCTACTCCAAGCCCCATTAAACTCTTTGCCATTAAGCTATTTGGGTTCCCCTTCAAGATTTACTCCAGGTCTAATTAAGCTCTTTGACTTCTCCTTCAAGGTTTACTCCCAAACCTTCCTCCATAATGTGAAGGCACTTTCTCTCCTCTCTACACAAGATGCCCTATGTGCAAATATGTATACATAGGTAATATATATATATATATATATATATATATAAAGAGAGGTATATTACTAGCAATAAATGATTGTTTAGAGTCATTTAGTGTGTGTATACTTATATATGTCTATATTAGGTTTGATGTTATATTGGTTATCAAACATGTTTTATAATTTTGTTTTTATTTTTTTAAAAACAGCATTGTTGTACCAAACACGTTTTCTGTTTTTGTTTCTATAAAAAATAAAAGGAAACTAATTTCTGTTTTTAGAAAACCGAAAACAGGAATCATTACCAAACGCAACCTTAGTTTCCTTCTCCTTTAAATAACCATTTAAGATTCATACTATGCAATGCAATTATGTTTAATTTTAAAATCTGGCTTAGTGAACTAATTACATTCCCTTTGCTATGTGGATTTTGAGATAATGCCCTCTTAAAATTAGCGCATAAAGGAAATATTCCATTTTGAGTCAAGTAGCTGATTATCTTCATCACAGAATACATGTTCTGATAGAATAACGTCACTGAGGGTGAGACTTGTGCTGAACTGATATAGAACTCAAACTCAACGGCATAAAATTGCAGCTAGCAATAATTTTCTGGAAATGTACTGGAAAATAAAATAAGGAAAGCAAGAAAATGTGCACAATCTATCACAAAGCCTAGGATACCTGAGAAAACTGTAATTGATGGCCCAGAACTTCAAATATAATTGCTGATGTGTGAGGAGAGTTCAATCTGGAACAGGAAATGTGGACAGTCTAAGAAACAAATTTCTTGAAATATAGGTTAATCAAACTTCTGCAAATATGAATTCCTTTTTTGAACTACACACTGTTAGAGACAAGAAATTATATAAATAAAACAATTTCAAAATCTATCAGAAGATGCTTCTGAAAGTATAGTATTGTTTCCTTTTCTGCAAACTATACCTGTAATTATCCTATTTGTACTAGTGAGGAAATGCAACATGATTCACATTAAAGATGCTTGGGAGATGGGGAAGACCAAAATTAACATGGGTTGATATATTAAGGAAAGATATGATAGTGTGTGGTTTAACAAAAAGGATGGTATTAAATAGAACAAAATGGTGAAAAAATGATTCATGTAGCCAATCCCAGGTAGCTCGGATAAGCTTCGTTGAATTGAGCTGAGCTATACCTCTAATTATCCTATATTTGTAAATATTAGACTTATAGTTGTTGAAATTGAAGGCCCAACTCTAAATTAGTTCCTTAAAACCCAGGTGTCAAGGAGAGGGGCAGTCTGCTATATAGATAGACCAGAGGAACTAAAGACGGGCGATGTGGGACAATCCAACACGCCCCCTGGAACACATTGCCAGCAGAAGGAGGTCAGGTGAGCGCGCTCTGACTCCTCTAACCCAAAGTTAGGCTCTGGCCTACCATGTTGAAAATTGGAAACCTAACTCTAAATTAGCTCCTTAAAACCCGGGTTTTAAAGAGAGGGAGAGAGGGCCCTTATATATAGATCAGAGGAGCTAAAAACGGGTGATGTGGGACAATCCAACACGCCCCCTGGACTACATTGCCTGTGGAGGGAAACCAGGTGATCGGCCCCGATTCCTCTAGCTCAAGGTTAGATCTTTGGCCTAATCCAGGAGGCGTGTTGGATTGTCCCACATCGCCCGTCTCTAACTCCTCTGGTCTATATATAAGGGCCCTCTCTTCCTCTCCTTAACATCTGGGTTTTAAGGAGTTGAATGGGCTACGCCTCCAATTTCAACATGGTATCAGAGTCAGGCCAGAGATCCAACCTTGAGTTAGAGGAGTCGGGGCCGCTCACCTGTTTTCCCTCCGCGGGCAATGTAATTCAGGAGGGGTGTTGGATTGTCCTACATCGCCCGTCTCTAACTCCTCTGATCTATATGTAAGGGCCCTCTCTCCCTCTCTTTAACACCTGAGCTTTAAGGAGCTGAATGAGCTACGCCACCAATTTCAATAATAGTTACCTAACAAATTTCTTATACTATGATCATAAACAATGCCCAACAAATTGGCAAAAATATATCTCCAAAGTCAAAACTGGGAAAATAGTGTAAACACTGAATGACCAATTGTAATTGTTAGGAAATAATCATGTGACAATTTAAACTATTCTTTGGCACCTCAACAAAATGATTGGTGTCCTTATGAATACTTTCCACTCACATCTACCATGCAAACTGGCTGATTGCAGTGAGAAGTTAATACTGTGCACATGTTTCAAGGATATCGTGGTTCACCCAATAACACAAATTATCAACTGATATCAGTTTACTCTATCCACTATATATCCAAAGAAAATCTCACAATATCCAAAGTTTAGTAATCCTTGTAAAATGCTTGAATAATTCATCTTCCGTATTCACCAAGCAATGAACTATAAAATATTCTACATCTTAGAACCAATAAAAGAAAAAAGGTGTACAGACAATGGGCACGTGTGCTTTTCAAGGGAAGTGTGTTGAGAGAATGTTCCTTTAAATCACTTCGCTAAAAGTTAGACTGTGATGAGCTAGTTTTGAGTGCAAACTAATTTTCTTTCTATCAACTGATCAGGTTTAATAAGTCATTACCCTTAGAATACATTTGGATTCTCAAAAGAATGAAATAAAGACAGGAATTCAATAACTGCTTAAGATTGAAAAGCATTTTCAAGCATTTTCCCATATTTTTCCCAGATTTATATGAAGGTTTAAGATGAAGAAGTTTTCATTTCACATTTAGTAACATTTTTCATTGTGATCACCATAAAAAAAAAAAAAAGCATAACACTACTCATTTCCTATTCACAGCAGTAACTGGATGCAATGTAGCTCTTGCCGTTTCAAGGACACAAGTGTGACTAGGTTCTGATCAAGCAATCTAGATAGCGGAATGCGAGGATACTAGTTATAACCATGAAAGAGTCAAAAACCTTTCTTCAAGAAAAAATGTTGATACATTAGATGACCAAAGATTACAATACCTGTCAGGCTCCATAAAAGGCAATTTATGAAGAGGAACAATATTTTTGTATTGAACTCATTCACTGTCATACAAATAAAAAGAAAAACATTATGTGATAAAAAAAAATGAAATACACAGGTCAAAAATCAAAATGATATTCCAAATATAACTCAATGGAATATCTTATATAGAATATATCAAGAATCAACATTGAAACATGCATATATATAAACTTTCTTATGATGAGAACCTTGCATATGCATATGTACATATCTATGCATGTGTGTGTCCACACACACATGCATATATAGATAATAGATACACACATACTTATATATGTACACATATATACATATATATACTGTTTCTGAAAACAAAAACATCTGGGAAGGAAGATACAACTAGATAAAAGCCCCGGGAGTGATCGTGCAGTCAGGAAAAATAAAATGCAGCTATATATAAAATAAATTTTCTCCGGAAAAAACCCCAATAACTCAGCATTACTAATAATTCAGAAAACATGCCCTAAATTAAATTCTGCACTTATACTAATCCTCGGTTTGATTACTCAGAAAAGGTTAGAAAATTCAAAATTTGAAGTATTAGGCAAATAGTATCATTGTTTGGAACTGATAAAACTAATAGTTTCCCCTCTCCGAGCCTATTACAACTATTTTCATTGGTTGAATTAAGTTTTTCATCTATGAAACACCAAATAAATAGAAAATAAAATATTAAAAATTCCATTTTCTTACCTTTTCCTTTTCTCGGCGTCGAGAGAGGCGGTGACGGTACCCAAATCGCTAATCATAAACCTTAATAAATAGATCAAATTATAAATCATATAACACGACTATTGGAAATTTGAGATACGAATAAGAGCTAACCTGAAATCCACTTACACGATTTGAGTCACTGAGCAATGTTGCCCTGAATGGACTACACTTCAGGCAGCAGCAGTCGTTTTAGCAGGGTTTCTGTGTGTTTGGATTGGGAATATACGCCATGCAAGCAATGATGCAGCTATTTGGACAAGGAATATACTAAACCTGGTTTTAGAACTCAGATGAAATTACCGACTGAGCCCCACCCCAACCAAAAAAAATTGAGAGTTAATTATGTCCTTCAAAATAAGTGTTTATAAGATAAGATTTAAAGAAAAATATTGTAACTTTAAAAGTTCTTGAGCTTTTAAATTGCTTGAATTTAGGTTCAATAGTATTAAATATCACAAGCATGCTAAAAACTTGTGTATGACTAAAAAAATCAGAATTAAATAATTATGTTGTCAAATCGTATCATCTATTTAAAAAATTAATCGTTTTTTCAAATTTCTCTTGTTGGTTACAATTCAATTAGTAATTATCTAGTTAGAATGTACTAGGTGATGGTCGTGAACAGTTTTTAATTGCAAGATTATTATTGTTGTATCTATTGTTTGACATTTATTTTAGATATCTAGACTTTGGTTTTTATGTTAAAATCCAATAAATCATACTTTCAATTTATGCCCTCTATGATTAGTGGCTTTCTTGTCAAACCCTATGTGGCAACCTATTCTAGGTTATATGGGAATATTGTCAAATGATGATGAACTTATGGTCTATTATTTCAAAAATTTCCTAAATCAGGTTTCCAATATTTTTCCACTAGGGACACTAGTAGGTGTGCAACCAGATTCACCTTTGGGTGGTTTTACCAAGACAATACAACCAAGTTTTGGGAAGAATAATGGTTGGTGCATTTATATTCTGATGGCGATTGGGGTCTATGTGTGTATGTGAGTGTGTGTGTGTTTTAGTCGGGAGGAGGGGGCAACTTTTAGTTGAGTATTTTCTTTTATCAATCCTCCATGAAATCATTCAGTTAGTTATTGTAAATAATGGGTTGGTTTTTCATAAACAAAAGTTAAACAACAATGGTGGGATGTTTGTAGGGGTGCTACTCAGACGAGTTCGGCTTGGCTTAAAGTTTGTCCAAACCCAACTCGAATTATAAACATCTTTGTACAAGGCCCATCCCGAGTGTGATTTTAAGCTTAAAGAATCAAACTCGAACCCAACCCAAGTTTAAAATGAGGTTTTTTGGGTTACCCCATGACCGATAATATTTGTTAAATTTTATAGTGTAGATATACTATTGGACCCAAAAACACTATACCAATTATTTTAATTGAAATACTGATCTAAGAGAATAAAAAAGCATAAACAAACAAAGGAATTCAAAGTTAATTGATCTCGTAAATCGTGTAACTAAAAGTTTATTGAAGAAGAAATCTCACAGCCTCACATACTATTTTGACTTTCTTTTTGTTGATAGACGGCACACTTTCTTCTTGGCCTGCGGCTCACCCACACAAAGCCTGGCACACACTACGACTTACATCTTCCCACACATATATATATATATATAAATAAATTATGTAAAGCCTAACCCTAATATAATTAGGATTTCTAATTCTAATTGAGTTAAAATACTATTCCTACTAAGACAAGGACTCTTAATCTCATTAGGATTAAAATAAATCAAATCCTACTACTATTATGACTCAACTTTTAAAAAATCCTACTAAAAATATAACTTGGTTTAATTGGCTCACATTGCCTCCCTTAAACCAAGGTCTTCAAGCTTCACCATGCCAAGTAATCTCTTTAACTTCACAAAGGAATCTATTTTGAGTGGCTTTGTAAAAATATCTGCAACTTGTTCTTCAGAAGGACAAAATTCAAGCTGGATCTCTTTGTCATTTACCAAGTCACGAATGAAGTGAAACTTGATATCAATGTGCTTGCTTCTCCTATGAAAAACTGGATTTTTCGTCAATGAAATGGCTGACTTGCTATCACAAAATATTGTTGTGGGTCCATCCTGCTTGTGTTGTAGAATATCAGGCATCCGCCGTAACCAAACTGCTTGAGTAGCAGTATTCCTTGCTGCAATGTACTCTGCCTCTGCTGTTGAAAGAGCAACAACTGGCTGCTTTTTAGAAGACCAAGAAAACACACCAGAACCAAGATGAAAGACATATCCTGAAGTACTCTTTCGCATCTCAGTATCACTTGCCCAATCACTATCTGTATATCCAACAAGTTCCAAACTGTTAGAGGATGAATAAAAAATACCATCACTTTGCGTACCTCGAATGTATCGTAAAATTCGTTTAGCAGCTTGCAAGTGAGATTGATGTGGAGTCTCCATAAATCTACTAATCAACCTAACACCAAACACAATATCTAGCCTAGTAGAAGTCAAATATCTCAAGCTTCCCACCAACTTTTTAAAGTAGGTTGGATTCACAAGATCACCTGTACTGTCTCTTAGCAACTTCAACCTCTCCTCAACTGGAGTCAAAATTGGATTGGACTTGTCCATCCTGAACCTCCTCAGAATATCGTTGGCATACCTTTTTCTACGAAATAAAAATTCCACCATCTGTTTGAACAACTTCAATGCCAAGAAAATAAGACATTAGCCCCATATCTGTCATCTCAAAATGAGCTATCATAGCCTCCCTGAATTCTGAAATCAACTTTGGATTATAACCAGTAAGTATAAAATCATCAACATACAAGCACACAATAAGAATATCACCATGTGAATTAGACTTGACATATAAAGTATGCTCATAAGGACATCTCTCAAAACCATGCTCAACAAAATAAGAGTCAATGTGTGTATACCATGCTCTAGGTGCTTGCTTCAATCCATATAAGGCCTTATTCAATCTAAAAACTTTATTTTCATGCCCTTTTATCACATAGCCGGCAGGTTGCTTAACATAAACCTCTTCTTCAAGTACACCATTCAAGAAAGCAAATTTAACATCCATTTGAAAAATTCTCCAATTATTTTGAGCAGCAAGAGAAACAAACATACGAACTGTATCAAGTCTAGCAACAGGAGCAAACATCTCAAAATAATCAATACCTAGCTTTTGTTTGTAACCTTAGCCACCAATCTCGCTTTAAAGCGATCTACCTCACCATTGGGCTTGTACTTTGTCTTGTACATCCCACTTCACACCAATTGTTTTCTTACCATTAGGAAGAGTAGTAAGTTGCCATGTGTTGTTCTTCTCAATTACATGGATTTCATCATCCATGGCTTTAATCCAATGATAATCACGAGATGCTTCTTCAAAAGTCGTTGGATCACAATCTGCAAATAAAGCAAAATTCACTAAATCTTCATTAGTTGGCTCATTATCACTACCAATAACATAATCCTGTAAGCAAGCAGGCAAGTGGCGTTGGCGTTGAGGACGCCTAGAGGACTCTGCATGAGATGATGTCACATCTGAAGATGGAGGATCACTAATCGGAGGCTCACTCTGTACTTCAATCTACGGATCTGCATTATTAAAAATTAAAGGTGGCTGAATTTGATCATTCTGAGACCAATCCCAAACTCCTTGCTCATCAAAAGTCACATCACGACTAATAACCACCTTCTCTGTTATTGGATTATACAACTTGTAGGCTTTTGACAATTGACTGTAGCCGATAAAAATACACTTTTCACCTCTATCATCAAGTTTCTTTCTAAGATGATCTGGCACATAAGCATATGCAATGCATCCAAACACCCTTAGGTGTTTAATAACAGGCTTCTGTCCACTCCAAGCTTCCTGCGGGATTTTGTTAGAAACACTTCTAGTAGGACACATATTCAAAACATAAATAGCACAAGCAACCGCTTCAGCCCAAAATCCTTTAGGCAAATTTTTAAATTTCATCATGCATCTAACCATATCCATAACAGTTCTATTCTTTCTTTCCGCCACTCCGTTTTACTGTGGAGTATATCTAGCAGTCAATTGATGCCTAATACCATGCGTCTCCAAAAAATCATCACAAACAAGATATTCTGTACCCCTGTCAGTTCTCAAAGTTTTAATTTGAAATCTACTTCACTTTTCAACATAAGTCTTGAATTTTTTAAAATTATCACAAGTATCAGATTTATGTTGCAAAAAATAAACCCATGCTTTTCTGCTAAAATCATCAATAAAAGTAATAAAGTACCTACTGCCACCATTAGAAGGTACCTCCACTGAGCACAAATCTGAGTGTATCAACTCCAAAGGCCTCTTGGCTCTCCATGAATTTCTTGTAGGAAAAACATCTCTATGTTTCTTTCCCATAGCATAAGTTTCACAAACTCTATTTGGGATATCAATAACGGGCAAACCAGAAACCCAATGTTTTCTAGCTAGAAAATTAAGACTGCCAAAATTTACATGCCCAAAACGCATATGCCATAACCAACTATCATCATCAATCATAGAACTAAAGTAAGATAAATTCTCACATTTAATACTCATTGTAAATAAACGATTTAGAGTCATGTTTATCTTTGCTATTAGTCTCATCTGATCATCATTTATTGTGCAAACTCCATGGTGAATTCGCATATCATAACCTCTTTCTGAAAGTTGCCTTATACTCAACAAATTTTGTTTCAAACCTGGTACATAAAACACATCTAAAATATACTTCTGAGACCCTATTCTTCAATCTGATTGCTATTCTGCCTTTACCCATCACAGGTATTTTTGAATTATTTCCAAACTTTACCTCTGATAGAACGGACTCATCCAAATCAGAGAACATGTCTTTCTTACCATACATGTGATTACTACAACCAATGTCTAAATACCACTTAGCACCATCATCATTATCCACAACATTACAAGCCAGCAACACAAGTTTCTACTTCATTATTACCACCAGGATTATTTTCAGCAACATTAGCTTGATGATCTCTATTATTCGGCCTTCTAGATCTGCACTCAGACTTTTTATGCCCAAACTTCCCACAATTAAAACATTGAATATTGGATTTATGAGATTGTGGATTAGAATTGTTACCATCCCCTCTTCCTTGGACTAGTCTGTGTTACCAATTATTATTTTGCCACTGATTGTTGTTCTGCCACTGGTTGCCTCTGCTTCTTCCTCCACCAAATCTGTTTTGCCCATTATTACCTCTGCCTCCTCTATTATTGTGATTCTGCCCTCTATTCTAGTAGCCTTGAAAACGTTGATTAAATCATGCATTATTCTGAGACTCGCATTTTTCATTCTTTAAATTTAATTGAGCTTGCAAAGCTTCCTCCACTGAATTTCTTGATCTCTCATTCAAGCGTTGTTCATGAACTGTCAACGAACCCTCTAATTCATCCACTGTCATAGACTCTAAATTAGCCGACTCTTCAATAGCTGTCACTTTATATTCAAACCGTAATGTCAAGCTTCGAAGAATTTTTTCAACAATTTGACGGTCTGCTTATTTGTTCACCATTAGTCCTCATCTCATTAACAAGTACCGCGGTCCGCGAAAAATACTCAGAAATAGTTTCTTATTTTTCCATCTGCAACAACTCAAAATCTCTATGCAATTTTTGTAATCTAGCCTTTTTCACCTTATCAACACCAACATATATTTTTTTAAGAATCATGCTTGTTTCGCAGATTGAACATGTGAAATTTTACTAAGAACAGAAATATCTAAAGCTTGATGAATACAACTTAAAGTTTTAAAGTGTACTTGCCTTGTTGACTCATCTGCATCTTTTGCAAGCTCTTCCTTAATGAACTTTGTTGTCAAACCACTTGAACCAAAAAAGGTTATCATCGTATTCTCCCAAATATGAAAAGGAGATTTCCCATCAAATTTGTAAACGGTACAAATAAGTGAAGTCATCTTCACATATAAATAAATCAGGCTCTGATACTAATTGTTGGACCCAAAAACACTATACCAATTATTTTAACTGAAATAGTGATCCAAGAGAATAAAAAAACATAAACTAACAAAGGAATTCAAAGTTAATTGATCTCGTAAATCGTGTATCTAAAAGTTTATTGAAGGAGAAATCTCACAACCTCACATACTGTTTTGACTTTCTTTTTGTTGACAGACGGTCACACTTTCTTCTTGGCCTGCAGCTCACCCACACAAAGCCTGGCACACACTACGACTTACATCCACCCATATATATATATATGTATATCTATATATATAAATTATGTAAAGCCTAACCCTAATACAATTAGGATTTCTAATCCTAATTGAGTTAAAATACTATTCCTACTAAGATAAGGACTCCTGATCTCATTAGGATTAAAATAAATCAAATCCTACTACTATCATGACTCAACTTTTAAAAATCTTACTAAAAATATAACTTGATTTAATGGACTCACATATACAATTGTCTCCAGCTTTTTTGACTTAGTGTAAATATACAGTTGTCTCCAGCTTTCTTGACTAATTTTTTTTTATATATAATTTCTTAATTCACTAGAAAGATTTTGTAGGCTATACAATATTCCAACAAATACTTCAAAGGGAAGGCAATTTTATAGAAAGAAAAAAACTTAAAATTTTGGCATTCTACTGATGTGGGACGAATAGTTGTAATATAAAAGTGAGATTTTTGCATACAACTAAACGAAGAAATTGAAAAAACAATTCGGTTTGGAAGCTTGGCAAGAACAATAGAAGAAAAAGAGGAGAGAGATTTGGTTTCACCCATATTTGAAATATAATTCTTACCACAAAATGGTTTAGAGATCATCGTGAAATATGAGATGCAAACCCCACGTGGCCACTGATTTAACACACACAAACATATTACATATGGCCATTGATTTCTCACAAATCAGCCATGCGAAAAAGGTATAGGGTGAATGATTTAGAGAAGTCTCGGGTACTTTTCATCAACAAATGGACTTAGAGGATTGAAGGTGGCATTTTAGCAGCAACATTGTGGAGTTCTTCATCAATGAACGATTTGGAGATTTTGGGTGTTTCGTGTGCGGGAGACTAAAAACTAAATTCTACATGTGTATATATATATATATATATATACATACTTACATAAACACATATATATGTAATAGATATATACATAAAGACTAGAGGGAGAGAGAGAAATCTCGCGGTGAATGGAGTTGCAGATGAGAAGTGGCCACAAAGCTCCAAAGCAAAAATTTGATTAATAGAACCAAAGTTCATCATGAATTTAGTCAATTAAAAAATTGTTTAATCATTATGATTTCCCAATTTGGTCAATGTGAATTACTTGCCAGCTTTAATTTAAATTGAAGATCTAAAACATTCAAACATGAACCTTTTTCCTTGAAGTTGGGAAAGCGCAGCACACTACAATTGGAATCTAAATACCTTAGTCCCACACCAGAATTTTACTAGTAGGTAACCTAATTTATAAACTCAAGCTTTGCATCATTTTGTGAATTAGTTGGTAATTGAGGTCAGGCTTGGGTTACTTTGGGCTTTTCAATTCTTTGTCCAAGCCCAACTCGTGATTTGTTTGGGCTTGAAATGTTTTGCCTCTTGAAATAATTTTTTTTAACCCAGACCTTAAGAAAATCGGGTTAGGCTAGAGTTTGCTCGTCCAACTTGCACCTGTAGTTATTTTCCATTAACAATGTCCACAAAACAAAGGAATTTCGGACAAATAAATTTTTGTCCATAGAAAGATAAATTTCAGTCTATGATTTGTGGAATGAAATTTCCTTCCCTATTTTTACTCTGTTTCTTCTTTTGAAATTATGGGAAGAAAATTAGATTAATGTTTGTAAAAATTGTAGCAATTTTGTAGGTAGATGTGGTAGTATTACTATGATATATACATGTATTTGGATTTTTTTTTGCCAACATGGAATTTTTTGTCTGCGACATAGAGAAATTTTGGATTAAGAAGTTTCTTTAGTTGTGTATTCCTCCATTGTTTTAACCTTATTTCCTCTTTTGATCTTGGTTATAACTTGTATATAGTTTGTATTTGCTTTTGTTAATACAATTATACTTTCAGCAAAAAATAAGTTTTCTTTGTTTAAATTGGACAAAGGAAAATTTCTTTGCTCACATAATAGAGAAATTGCGGATGGAGAAATTTCATTTGTGATGTGTGAAACGAAACTTCTTTATTGCAAAGATATGATTTTTTGACAGAACTTCAAATACAATATGAATATTGTTTGATATATTTTGGTCTTTAGAGTTCAAATATATATATATATATATATAAAACGAATTTATATATTATAAGTTATTAAATTTTGAAATTTATAGAAAAAAAAAGATGGTGATATGGAAGTGCCAGTTGGTACCAACACATAAACCATGTTATTTTATACATGAAGTTTTATTATCTAGGCATTTTTGTCAACAAAATCCTTAAAAATTTTTGGGTTAAAATATTTTGAGTTGCTTCTTGTGCTAATTAAACACTTTATAGGAGCTCTATTACTTAATCCCTTGAAAATGAATAAATATCAATTGAAAATGTTTAAGGATAACTTATAGCCTTATACCGCTTAAATCTCTTTACTGTTGTTTGGTGGCGATGGGTAGGAGAGAAAATCGCAATTGGCTACGATTTTAGCCCCATTACAAATAACTCGCTCTGTTTCAAAAATTATTGGTGCTACTTGCAATTTTCTCTCCCACCCATATTGGTAAATAGATAGTGCCTTCATAATATTGGAAAAGTACTTACAAAGAAAAGAAATGACGAGGAGTAAAAGTTTTAATAGAGAAAAACACTTGTGTGTAAGATAAAAATTATTCAAAAATGTTTATGAATATAAAATTTTCTATTTGTCCTTTATTTTATAAATGTTTTGTATGTATATGAAAATATATATGACTTTTGTAATAATAAGATATATGTTATAATAATTTATAATTTTTTTTATTTATCCTCTAATTTAAACAAAGATAGATGTTATAATAAGATATATATGACTTTTGTAATCTATTCTGAGCGTGAATTTATAACGAAAGGAAGAAGTCTTAAAATAGTTAATATTGTAATATTAATATAAGATTTCTTACATGGTACAACAATTCTGGGCCGAATGGGTTTAATCGGGTGAAGCAGAACCCAACTGGCTTAAATCTTGACGCCCAACCCCAAACGTCAGCCACATCACACAAGTTAAAATGAAACCTGGGCCGGGTAGGAGAACGAACCCCCAACAACCCAATCGAGGAGGACCTTAACGTGCATACGGCGGAACGATGGAGGGAGGCGGAGCGAGTCAGATGATCTCAGTTTCTCACGTTCCCCATTTTACTATTTACACATTCTCTCTCTATTCCATCTCTCTCTGGCTTCTCATCTTTCGGCAAAGGTATGTTTGCTCTGTACTGTATTGCATTGTACTATAGTTTTATATTCAATTTTTTGCTTCTCTGTCAATTACTTGATTTATTGTATGTGAAGTGTCTAAATACCGAGGAGACTAAGGAATTGTAGAAAGGAAAACGAAAGAAAGGGAAGATGAAAATCAGGTTGCCTAAGCCAGGTAATGGGTATTAGCCTATAGTTGGGGAAGGGTTTTCTTTCCACATGCTAGGTTTGTGAGACAACCAAGCTTCTTGGGCTTCGCTCATAATTTGCTTGGTTAGAGACTTAGAGCTTACTCAAGCTTATACTTGCGAGATAAATGAGCAAGCTTTAAAAAGATAAAGTACTTAAGATTGGATGGAAATTAGTTCAAGTAAAAGTTTGTTCAAGATTGCTCCTGAAATAAATAAGCCAAGCTAACACACATAACTAGCTCAACTAGCTTATTTACAATCCTACCTACATTAGGCCATATTGACTATCTTCAGAAACTTATTTTCAATTTAGGCTTTCTTATTTCCGAATATTCAAAAAATAACAATTTCGGAACACGGTTGTGTTAGGATAATTTTTGGTTTCTAATGGTACGAGTCTTAAAATGTGGAAAACCATGGCCACTTTGTTATTCTTTTTTGAAGTCTTTTTTGTCTTTGGAAATGAAAAAAAAAAGAAAAATATGTGGCAAGGACATTTGGTACGTCATCTTAAAACTCTGTTTGTGAAAAATGGACTGCTTGGGTAACTAAGAACTTCTAATGGCCCAGAAACAAAATTCTCCTAGTTCTCATCTTCAAAATTTTTGAAATGAAAATGGAATGTGTTTTAGAAGACTATATAAGGGGGCCATATTTTTTGAAGTTTCTTTGTAACCACCTTTTTTCAGGAAATCTTTTCACAAACAAGTTTCAAAGTTCCTTTGCCAAATATGTTTTTGTGGGTCATATTCTGTTTTTGAAATAGAAAATAGTTTTCAAGAGGAATACTAAATAGGCCCATAATTTCTTCTCTCTACAATTTCTCAGTAACCAATCATAGGGTAGAACAGATTGCCTTTCTAAGAAAGAGGCATGTGATTCTCCTCATGGGATGCATATTGATGTTATGTTTGATGACTGAGTACCACATATGTTGTTTCTCAATATTCTAATGAGTTTGGTGCTTATTTTGGATAATCAGATATTTGTTCAGAGTTCGTTCTTGTGATTTCTCTAAGTTGTTTTGGTAATAATCGTTTGGTAGGGGTTTTAAAAATATACACTATAGTAACTTATGGATCTAAAAGCGAAGTTCCATATTTTGTCAATCATGATCTACATGGCTTAAGCTTAACCCATATACTATCATATTTTTCTAATCTGGGATTGTTTGGAAATTATTATTATTATTATTTTGATAGGTAAGTGTCCTTTGGGGTAGGAGTTGAACATGAAAAAGTTATTATCATACACTTACTTCCTCTATTATTTGGCAACTTCATTTTTTAAAATTATATTGCATTTCCATCTGTTTTAGTTGTCAGTAAGACCCCTCTATTAACAGACTATTAGGGGCAGTGACAGAAAATGTTAATGTCATGATTTTGACATTTAGAACGCCAACTTTACCCAATTGAAATTAGTTTAATGTTAAATTTTTTAAGATACTCCTTATAAGTCAAATGCATTATATAGGACCCTTTTGTAGCAACTGCCCGTGTTTTTTTATATGTAAATTCATTAAAAAGTGCAAAAACAAGCATGCAAGTGCAGCCCATGTACAAACGAGCTATACAAATGTACAAAATCAAGAACTGAGACTTTTCTTGCTCCGAACTCCTACAAAAGAATCAACAGAACTAGAATGAGGATCTCAATGCCAAAAATACTAAGCTCTCAAAAAACTTGTTTCAACATGACAATAGGAAGCTCTATCCCTCAAATGTTTGCTTATTCTTTTTGCACCAAATATGGCACACAAGACACAAGGGATTTGTTTCCCACATCTTTTTCACTCTTTTCGCTAGCAACTCCTCTCCAACAAGCCATTACCTCTATCACAACTAGGGGAAAACCCCCAAGCAATCCCCAAAAAAGGCTAGAATTAGGCTACAAAACTTCCTAGCCACCCTACAATGGATAAAAAGACGACTAATAGTCTCCTCTGTATCCTTGGACATACAACATCAGTTAGCTATCTTATACCCTTTCCTTTGCAGATTGTTAATAGTAAGAGTAGCATCTAAATAAGTAGACCAAACAAAAAAGTCACCTATAGGGAATTTTTTTTTTTTGATAAGTACCTTTAGGGAAGTTTTGTTCCCAAATTCATAGGAATTTTCTCCCTTTCATCCACTCTAGTAAGAGCCATAGAATGAATAAACAGAGAAAACCTCATTATTATCCATCCTCCATCTAATGGATCCGCTTCTCCATCAACAAGGAGCCCCTAAATCAAATCAAGAATGTAGGTAACTGAGTCTAACTCCCAATCTTGATGAACTCTTCTAAACTTAGGGACACCACACTACACACTTTCGAAGAAAGAGTCATAAAATCAATAAAAGCATTGCTATCAACTGTAATCCCGAAGAGATTAGGGAACCTTTCCTTCAGGAACCTCACCACACCAAGGATCTTGCCAAAATCTAATATATATCCCATTACCAGCAACATGGGACAAGTGAGGAGAAATTTACCCAACCCTTCAAGATGCTCTTTCATAGTGCTACCCTAGGCGAGAATCCATTATTCATAGTCTTCCAACCACCCCAAGAGCTCCCATACTTCTATACAACCACTCAACGCCAAAGAGCCTTCCTTTCTAAGTGGACCTCTAAAGCTACTTGTCAAACATTACCTAGGTGAAAACTTTAAGGCTCTTAATACCCGTGCCCCTAGAGCACCCACCCATGTTGTCTTCATATCACAACTTCACTTAAAAGAAAAGTGAACCCAGCAACATTGAATTTTTACCTTTGCCTTTTTTTCCAACTTATTTGTTCCCCACCACCCAACCACCCAGCTATCATCTCTCTCTCTCTCTCTCTCTCTCTCTCTCTCTCTCTCTCTCTCCTCTCTAACAAAAAACTGAGTTAAGGCAGTTATGAATGAGTTAATGCTAACCTCACGTTCCCAATCACTAGCTTGTACCTACCATCACCAACATCACCATCACACCCATCACCAACCCTGATGACACCTAAGTTCACCACAACCATTGATTAGAACCATAATAAACCACGAAAGGGAAAAAAAATTAAATATGATCCACACATTTATATATGGAAAGATCTTTCCATTGATGGGTACATATTAATCGAGAAATTAAAATGAAGATTTAATGGGAATCACTTGAAACTTAAACTTTGAAGTATATTTGCGTGCACACACTTGGGGGAGGGGAGAAGGGAGAGGGGTTGCATTAATTTTGATTTCTATATAATAGAAGTGTTGGGGATTACCTTCACCAAGCATTGCCTGTGTCTGCCATGTTCAACAGTGGTGGTCAAATAACTTGCAAGGAATGGCCCAAGTTTGGAGAATGAACCAAATGGATAAGTTATGTGAATTGAATAAGGTGAGTTGAGATTAGACATGTGATAAGAGAAAAAGGGAAAGGCAGTTAAGAATTTGGACTTAATATTGAATATATGGGTACATTAGCAGAGTAACTAGATTAATTTGATGATTGGTTAGAGAGGGTAAAGAGAGAAAGATAAAATAATTAAAAATGTAGAGAGGAAGAGAGATATAGATGGAGAGAGAGAGAGAGAGAGAGAGAGAGAGTAACAGAGAAGAAGAATATTGAGAGTGGAGGTGGTGGGTCAAATTTGAGATAGGAGCGTTACTTTTGGACAATGGTGTTGTGCAGATAATTCAACTTCAAGCACACATCACTTGATTGGGTGGATGAATTTCGCATTAGAAACTATTGAAAGCTCAATTTGGTTATTGTCATCATCATCAATTGGAAGAAGAACGACTAAGATTTGACAAAATAGAGATGCCCATTAGCAATTTTCCAAATGCAGTTCCCCTAGGTCTCAAGTTGAACTCTCACCCAAAGGGCCACTTACCTATCAAAATAAAAAGAAATAAATTTTCCAATGCAGTCGCTTATATTTAACCCATAACTTGAATTAAACCAATTAATAAAGATATATAGACGGTGGTGGAGGTTGAACTTATAGGTAGATGTGTGTAGATATATATTTATAAAAATATACATACATATATCAATATCTATTCCATGGTGGATTTTTAGGCTTGGTGGTGATGACAGATGATTTTTGATGTTGTATGGAGATTTGAGTAAGCTGTGGCCAGCAATAACAGAGCCAGAAGCCCCAGAACCATTGGAAGGGGTGGGAAGGAGAGTCTAATTGTTGTACAAAAGGTGGCCATGATGGAAATGGGTTTGGTTTGGTTTGTAAAGAGAGAAACAACCAATTGCAGTAGTGGCTTTGGGGGTGGAGTTGTGGTGATGTATGAGATGGGAATTGGTGATGGCGGTGAATAGTAGTTGGTGGTGGTGGTTGGCAGTTGTGGTGGTGTTTTTGATTGAGATGGAGGTTGACAGTTGATTTGTGTAAATGGTGAGATTGTGATGACAGTAACGGGATTTGGTGTTTTGATCTATTATGTACGGTGCTAGTTTTTTGTTTTTTTGATTGATCATTGAAGTCAGCAACGCTAGCGATGGCTAGAGATAGCCTTTCCCTTCCTTATTTTTTTAATAAATAAAATTATATTAAAAACTGCTTGAGTTGGGCGAACCCGTATACAATAAATGAGAAAACTTGAAAAAAAAAAAAAAGAATGTCAAACCTCCCAAAAACTCTACAAGAGAATTTACACATAGATGGTATGAATCTAAAACCCGGAAGTATAACACTTTAAAAAAAAACTATCTTTAAACCTACAATGGTTTATTTCCTTTCCTTCAAAAACTTTTATATTCTTGTCACGCCACAAGCACCAAAAAAAGGCAAAGCAGGGGTAGTAGTCTCTTTCTCTTTTTTACACATACAACATCAATGACTTGCCAGCCTAAAGCCTCTTTTCTGAGGATTATCCATAGTTAAAACCGCCTTCCCATTCCTTTTTATGCTCAAACTTAAGAAGGTTATTTTTGTTCATTTAAATAAATTTATGTAATGCATAAATTAGAACATGATGGTAAAAGGCTAATTGCATATGTTCAGTTACTGCTATTCAACTAACAAATTTGTAGGAAGTCAATATAATTTTAGAAAACAAAGCAGTCATTAGTGTAATTTACTACTGTTGTTATTATTGCAAATCCAACATTATCTAGGCAATTCAATAATTATTATATGGCATTGCACTATGGCCACAACCAAAAAGGTTGTTTCTTCATTAACCTGAAGAGTGAAAGGGAAAATATGCCCTTTGATGTCAAAAATGTCATTTCTACAGCAGCTTGATTGTATTTCATGGGTCTTGTGGAAAATTTATGGATTCTTCAAATTGTAGAGATTTTCTTGATATAATTACATTCCGAAGGCACAAGAATTGTGTTACTGTTGAATATTTTTTTTATCAAATGTTGGATTAACTGAATGCATTTTTTTTTTCTTTGGTAAAAGTAAGAAAAGAGTCAAATGGTTATAGCATGACAGGGGGTGTGTGAAGATGGCCCCACTTTGCCTTTTTTGGAGTGTGTGGTGCGAGAGAAATAGTAGAATTTTTGAGCGAGAAGAAATGGCCCTTTATAGATTTAAAGATAGTGTTCTGATAATGTTATACTTGCAGGTAATGGATTCATATTGTATGTACATTATTTTGTAAAGTTTTTGAGAGACTTAAAGACTTTGGTATTGTGAGTTGTCTCCTTTATATACGAGTTCCCCCTTGCCCGTTCCGGGGTTATGGCGGTTTTGATACAATACCTTTGCTTGTCAAAAAGATCTATAAGGAACACTGGTGGGACTGGAATTTTTTTATTGAATGGGAACTTGGTTTGAAGTTGATGAAACAGAGTTGGATGGCAGTGGTGATTGATAATCAATTTGTGTTGGTAGTTAATGATTGGTCACTGAGGGGAATAAATTGGATACCTGATAATTGGTTAAAAAGTGCATATTTATTTTGTTAACCCTAGATATTCTTGCATTTTTATTATTTTAATTTCTCCAATCTATATGCATTTGCTAGTTAATTCTTGTTTTATCTTTTTGCAGAGAAAACTCATCAAAGTTGATGATTTTGTGGTGGATTTGGAGCAAAAGGAAAATATTGGGCTTTGAAGTGCTAAAAGAAGTGGAAAACAAGTGATTTTGGGTTAGAAGAGAGGCTTGATCCATATATAGGTGGACCATGGCCTATTTTAGCATTATAGGCTCTATTTTGGAACACTTTAGACTCCCTTTTTGGGCCCCTAATGTCTAATTACGGGATTTTATATTATTTTCCTAAATTCTTATTTTGTGAGGGTATTTTTGGAAAAAGGGGGATAATATTATAAGCTAGGGTTTTGGAAAAGAGGAGGCTGTTTTTGGGGATTTAGACGAAGGGAAGAAGGGGGGAGACGACTCAAAAGAAGAAGATGAAGAACTCCATGGCTATGGTGGTCTCATTTTCCACTATCATGGGCTAAGTTTCTCTCATTCCTAGGATTTAGATGAAACCCTAGTCAAGTAATATTGCTTCTTTGTATTTTATTTTTGGGTTAATTAGTTTTGGATGTTGATTGTATAACGTTGGGATTTTATTAAGGCATTGATCGTATTATTCAGTTTCACATAATCAATTTCTGTGATTTTGTTTATGTGATTATACAATAGTAATATGTGTACATACATCAAAACCGTAGGACGAGTCATAACTCAGGGAAAACAAATTGTGACTATGACCTTAGAATTAGCGTAGACAATTTGTGTTGACCAAAGATGATTCGTGCTTAGGGTTTTGGTGCGTGGTTTTCTTGATGATTGTATTGAGACTTGTAGCCGAGATACATCTTTTACATCCAAATTTAATGGCCCAAGAATTAATACAATTGAAGCTAGTTACAAGATTAGTGGTGGATTCAACACCTTAGGAATTCTCTTTTAATTCGATTCATCATTAATTCAGTTCAATATTTGCTTTAATTATAATTCTCATTTAATTTTAGAAAGAAAATCAACAACAATCAATCTTTGTTAATTTAAATTAAAATTAATCTCAACTTTGGTTTTTAAACAATTAACAGTCTCTGTGGGTGCGACCCTTACTTCTCTACTATACTAGTAGTTTAGTTTGGTAATTTGATTGATTTCCACAACAGATCAATACCATGAAGATAAATATTGGTGCTTATTGCTTGTAACAATGGCTAAGATGCCCACAATGGAAGCAACCATGTAAGATGGCGATAGTAAAAATAGTAGAGGAATTAGGTTCTAACAACAGGTGATGTAGGACAGGTTTAGGAAACCTTGAATAAAGCTGTCTATGTACGAGTTTTGCTGGGTGTTGATTATGGAAAGCTTGTAGGGATAGTGTTTTATAAGTTTAAAGAAAGATTGTAGCATTTTGGCTTCATAGAAAGAGAGAGAGAGAGAGAGTTGGCATGATTTCTGAAGTGGAGGGTAGGAGAGTTTACCCATAGACAAAAATTAGCGTCGGTTCTCTTCAGTACCCCCAGAAAAAAAATGTTTGCAAGGAATTCAGAAAAAAATTGTTCTTGAACTCTCTGGACAGCACCTATTTTGTGGTTTTTGATATGAAATTAAAGGCCGAAAGGGTTAGGGTTGATTAGGACTTCATAGGGAAAGCTTTTGGGGCCAATGTAGGACTGTTCTGGGGCTATAAATAGTAACCCAAGAATAGTAAACCTAAGAAAGTGATTTTTTTTGGGTAAGGTCAAGAGGACTGTTCTAGGTGGGATTCGTAGAATCTCTATTCTATTCACTTCTTTGTCTTCTCCCTTTTTCTTCAAAGTTAATATTCTTATACTTCTACCTAAAAATGGTGATTTTAAAGGGCAGGCTTTGTCTTTTTCTTATTTTAGAATTATGGTTGCTTGCAACCTTTTGTTTTGTTTTGTAGCACCACCTTTATAATG
Organism: Nyssa sinensis; assembly: GCA_008638375.1. Taxonomy (NCBI): domain Eukaryota; kingdom Viridiplantae; phylum Streptophyta; class Magnoliopsida; order Cornales; family Nyssaceae; genus Nyssa; species Nyssa sinensis. Next base: position 14,996,996 of record CM018034.1, read on the forward strand.
ATATTACTTTGGTAATTGTGGACAGGAAAAATGCTCTTACCAAAAATTGATCTATCGTGGAAATCAATCAAATTACCAAACTAAACTACTAGTATAGTAGAGAAGTAAGGGTCGAACCTACAGAGACTGTTAATTGTTTAAAAACCAGAGTTGAGATTAATTTTAATTCAAATTAACAAAGAGTGATTACTTGTTGATTTTTTTTCTAAACTCAAATGAGAACTATAATTAAAGCAACTATTCAACTGAATTAACGATGAATCAAATTAAAAGAGGATTCTTAGGGTGTTGAATCCACCACTAATCTTGTAACTAGCTTCAATTGTATTAATTATTGGGCAATTAAATTTGGAATGTAAAAGAAGTATTTTGGCTACAAGCCTCAATACAATCATCAAGAAAAACCACCTACCAAAACCCTAAGCACGAATCATCTTTGGTCAACACAAATTATCAACACTAATTCTAAGGTCATAGTCACAATTTGTTTTCCCTGAGTTATGACTCGTCCCACGGTTTTGATGTATGTACAAATATTACTTTTGTATAACCATATAAACAAAATCATAGAAATTGATTATGTGAAAACGAATAACACAGTCATTGCATTAATAAAATTTCTAAAGTTATACAATCAACATCCAAAGCTAATTAACCCAAAAATAAAATACAAAGAAGCAAGATTACTTGACTAGGGTTTCATCTAAACCCTAGGAATGAGAGAAACCTAGCCCATGATGGTGGAAGAGGAGGGCACCATAGCCATGGAGTTCTTCATCTTCTTCTTTTTAGTCGTCTCCTTTCTTTCTTCTCCTCGTCAAGATCCTCAAAAACGGCTTCACCCCTTGCCCAAAACCCTAGCTCCCAATATTATCCTCCTTTTTCCAAAAATACCCCCACAAAATAAGAATTCAGGAAAATAAAATAAAATCCCGTAATTAGACATTAGGAGCCCAAAAAGGGAGGCTAAAGTGCTCCAAAATGGAGTCTGTAGTGCTAAAATGGGCCCTGGTTCACCTACATATGGATCAAGCCTCTCTTCTAACCCAAAACCACTTGTTTTCCACTTCTTTTAGCACTTCAAAGCCCAATATTTTCCCTTTTACTCCAAATCCACTACCAAACCATCAACTTTGTTAAGCTTTCTCTGTAAAAAGATAAAACAAGAATTAACTAACAAATGCATATAGATTGGAGAAATTAAAATAATTAAAGTGCAAGAATATCTAGGGTTAACAAAATAAATATGCACTTTTTAACCAGTTATCACAACCCCCAACTTACACTTTGCCAGTCCTCGAGCAAAGCCAAGGAAACAAGAGACAAAATACGACTAACTAAATCCTCTTTCGCGGGATACACGATTGCATTTACCATACTGCAATAAGGCTTTAAACCCCTAGGTTACCCTAGTGGACGAGTTATAGTCTCGTGAGGGTTTGCAGTGAATCTACCCACAAAATTCGACACCCCCCCAACTTGAACATAATATACTCCACAATCAATAAAAATGAATCTTAGTGAACGTATAATCTGAGTTACAATCGAAGCCAAAGTAACAATTATCTTACTAAAAGCAACCTGTGAATTTCCCAAGTGCTAATAAATGGATAGAATCAATGTGCACAAAAGCAACAACCATGACAAGATGTCAAGGCAATGAAACTTCGTTTCAAACAGGCATTACTTTGACTCCAAATCTCACCAAAAGATATCACTCACAAATGAAGCTCACAGAGATGGGGTGCATATCCTCTTATACATGTGGATAGAATAACTGTTGAGTACAAATCAAATAATCCACATGCAAACATGAATGAAAGCACAACAAGAATAATATAGAGAGAATTCTAACCATTACGAAAATCAACTCCCAATGCCACATGACCACTACAGTCACATCCTCAATCATCAACTACTACACCTTCGGGGTCAGCTAGGTCTTTGTTTTTGGTTGTAACGTAGGTCAAGGTCAAGGAAAAAGTAGGGGTAAGTGAACAATAATCTCCATATGATAAGTGAAGAAGCTGAAGTGAATAAACTGCAGTTTTCAAACTTCATCATCTCTTTTGAACATTGCAACACCACTCCCAAAATTCCAATAAAAGCATTCCCAAACTACTCACAACTTTTCTACTTGAGCAAACCAAAAGAAAAGGAAAAGGCAATGAAATATTTTTTTTAACTCTTTTTTTTTTTTGTTTTTTGTTTTTTGGTTTTTTTGAAACCGAATAAAATTACAATAAAAGAAAAAAAGTACATTTTCACTTCTCTACTTTCACAACACCAAATTCTCAAAGAAAAATCACCCAGCTTCTTCATCCAAAGTGAGGCTACTGGCTATGAAAAGAAAGATATAATAATGAAGGCTCAACTTGGTTCCAATCAGGTAAATAATGTAAAGATGCAAGAAACAAACGAACAGGCTCAAAGTAAAAAGAGGGCCTAGTTTCATTCCCTAAAGGCAAGAAGTGTCATCTGACATCTGAACTGACTGATCCTTAGACATGTGACAATGGCAGTTGATGGAATGGAGATATGCAAACTGTATAACCCTCAACATAAAGTTCAAGCTCAAATCTACATAACATGGGTTATAAGTTCTCAGTCAATGCTATCATGATACTAGAGTCTCAAAGTCTAACCATCAAATCATAGAGTCACAAGAGTAGCAACCCAATTTGTCTCCAATTATGAAAATCAGGGAAAGACAAATCACTAGCAGTATACAACTATCACAATGATTCTCATGCAAGTTCAGAAATACATGAATACGCTCAAAACAATAAAATTGTAATCACGAAGTATATTGAGCTCAAGTAGGCAAAATAATAGCAACTCCTCCCAACTTATTTGACACCTTGTCCTCAAGGGGACATGATATTAAAGAACATGACATAGAACGAAAGAAGTAAAAGGAAGGAGCGCACCTGAGTAGAGAGAACTAAGGGGGCAAAGAGCTCAGTGAAACAGAAGGCGGGAGCCTGAGCGACAAGAATAGCCCAAAGAAGGCGATGAGTCTCTACGATATCAAGCTGATACTGAGCCTCAAATGCATCAAACCGCTGCTCAAGATGGCTATAGTCCGAATGTGATCTATCCTCTGAGGTGGTAGGAAGCAAAAGTGGAGATGAAATGAGAGGAGATGAAGGTCCAGTGGATGTGGATGGAGGAATCTCAATAGGGTTACTAAGCCACACAGGCTACCGGGACAACCTAGGATGATGCCCGCTTTCGCGAACCAATCTGCGCCAACTAACAGCTTAGAGATGGTGACCATAATAAACACAAGTAGTATCAGACAGCTCGGTAGGAGGAATGTCATATCCATCGGCTCGAACCAATAAAGTGATCAAATTGGCAAAGGGCAGAGGCCATGCTTGAGCACGCTGTATGGGTGTCTTGATGAACTATTTATAACAAGCATACATTTGGTTCCAAATCATGTCAGCAACGTCACATGAAAATCCATTCTCCATAGCATATAGGGCATCAAGGAAATCCCCTCGCCGTTGTTGATCATGATCATTGGGACACACATTCTTCTTGAGTACCGAATCAACAAACCAAAGCTGTCATAGAAGTTGAGAACGTAGAATGTGATTTGGTGTAGAGTGACCCAATGGAATACTGCTCAAAGCAGTGACTTTTTGTGAAACTGGTAACTGAGGCAAGTGAGCAAGGCGAGACTGAAGAGGAGAACCCAATGCAAGCTGCAATAGACTCTTTGGTCACAGAGATCACCTCATCATCAATTTTAGTAAACAATACCCCCGGGTCGGTTATCGGTTGAAGATACATATTCTGATAGAACAAGCGAACCAACCGAGGGTAATGCAACATCGGATGGGGCTAGCAAAGCTTGTAAGTGGCGGTTGGAGAACTCTTAGACCGCCCATTCGGTTGTAGGATTGTCCTTGAAAGAATAGGGCCACATCAAATGTAGTCTGTATGGTAATTGGTTTTGAGACCCATTTCTCATTTGGTTGCTCAATGTGAATTTGACGGGTTTGAATGGGCTGTTTGCGTGAAGTGGATTCAACTGTAATTGCACGGCTTCTTGAAGCTTTTGGGCGACCCATGGATCCCTACAACAACAAACTAAACAATAAAAATCATTAGGGTCATAAAAATCATTGTAGAGATCCATGGGTCGCCCAAAAGATTCAAAAATTCGTGCAATTGCAGTTGAATCCACTTCACGCAAACGGCCCATTCAAACCCGTCAAATTCATATTGAGCAACCAGATGAGAAATGGGCCTCAAAACCAATTACCATACAGACTACATTTGATGTGGCCCCATGGTATATTTGGCAAGCATGTCCATCTCACTAACCCCACGTGGGTTGCAATGAACTATTTTAGTTGTAAAGAATCCTAATAAAATATTTTCTCCCTAGTTTTACTTTTTTTTTTACAAGTAATGAAAATTCTATAAAAAGGCACCGAAGGGGGGCGATTACAAAGTGGCCATAAAAATTATAGCCTTAAACTCCCCAAAAATCAACTAGAGCACCTGCATACAAGGGAAAAGCCTCTTTGGCCCAATTTTTCTTAAAAAAAGGTAGAAAACCATCCTTAAAAAGAAAGGGAGACAAGTCAATCCCCTCAAAAACTCGCTTGTTCCTTTCCCACCAAATACTCCGGCTTAAGCATAAAGTGGTCATCTTCCATATTGGAAGCTGTTGGAAAGTTTCAAAACTGTTTAGTCAACTTTCCTATTTTTCTAAGAGAATCTCGACTATAAATGTGTGAATATCCTAGAATATTTAGTTTTCTTAGAAGTTAGCATATTTTATTCTTTCCTTCTATTTCTCTGCTGCACATCTATTTATACAGATCTATACCTATATTACAATTAATGAGAATTATTTCCATAAGAAGCTATCTCATTCTAGATGGTATCAGAGCTAGGTTCGGCTCGTGGACCTTGTGTAAACCCTAGTTTTCTTTAGCGACTCTCATCTAACCCTAATCTCTATAGGGTTTTCTTCCTTGTTCAACTCTGCCCTTCTCTTCTGTTGCTATAGCCATGGCTGAAACTCCAAACACAGCTAAACCTAAACCCATATCTACCTATTCTGAACCTTACACTGTCCAAATTACCAATATACGATTAAATGAGGCCAACTTCCTGCGGTGGTCACAATCTGTCAAGATGTATATTCATGGAAGAGGAAGGATAGGGTACTTGACTGGTGAAGCTAAGGAGCCCGAGAAGACAGACCCATCTTATGCTATATGGGATGCTGAAAATTCTATGGTGATAGCATGGCTTGTGAATGCTATGGATGAAGAGATTAGTGCTAATTACATGTGTTATTCTACTGGAAAGGAACTCTAGGACAATGTGAGTCAAATGTACTGTGACCTTGGGAATTACTCTCAAATTTATGAACTGCAGCAGAAGATCAGCAACACTTATCAAAGAGACAAGCAGTGTAACAAGGTATTTCAATGTTCTTAAGGGCCTATGGCAAGATCTGGATTTATTCAATGATTATGAATGGAAAATCCTGCTGATTGTGATCACAATAAGAAAATGGTGGAGAATGCAAGAATTTTTAAATGCTTGGCTGGACTTAACGATGAGTTTGATGAAGTAAGGGGAAGAATCCTAGGGAGACAGCCTCTGCCCCCACTCGGGGAAGTATTTTTTGAAATACGACGAGAAGATTGTCGAAGGAGTGTGATGATGAAGAAAAATGAGGATGAGACTGTGGAAAAGTCTGCTCTAGTTACTACCAATAACCCTGCTCCTCATGCTGCTGGTAACACAGATTTGGCTACTGCCAATATTTCTGCACAATGGCCTTACTCTAATCAAAGGAGGTTGGAAGATAAGGCTCGAGTATGGTGTGACAACTGCAATAAGCCACGCCACACTCGAGAAAATTGTTAGAAACTCCAAGGACAGCCAGCAAACTGGAAGAGCAACAAATCTGGACCCTCTAGCAGCAACCATGCAGTCCCTAAAGCTAATGAAGCTAATTTCCTAAGTGCTGAGCAGGTGGATCATCTTATTCAACTACTGAAATCTACTGGTCTTCCTATTGGTTCATTGGCCCAAACAGGTGATAACTCTAGTGCCTACTCGTGTTGCTTACATCTTGTACCATGGATTATTGATTCTGGTGCATCTAACCATATGAGTAGTATCTCACAATTGTTTCAATCGTATTCTCCTTGTTCTGGTAATAAAAAGATTAGAATTGCAGATGAAAGTTTTTCAGTCCATTGTTGGAACAGGTTCTATCCAAATCTCTAAAAAAATAGAACTCAAATCTGTCCTTCACGTCCCTAAACTTACTTGTAACCTGTTGTCTGTTAGTAAACTTTCACGGGATTCTAATTTTTCGTGTCATTTTCTTTGATTCCCATTATGAATTTCAAGACCAACACTCGCGGAGGATAATTGGCAGTGCTAGGATGATTGACAGACTCTACTACTTCGATGAGACTTTATTCAACAATAAACAAGCTCAGGGTTTGAGCAGTAGTACTAGTTCTATTTCTGTACATGAACAAATAATGCTTTGGCATCTTAGACTAGGACATCCTAGTTTTCTCTATTTAAGACATTTGTTTCCTAGCTTATTTAAAAATCTAGATTATAATTCTCTTCATTGTGATGTTTGTCACATATCCAAAAGTCACCGAAGCACCTATCAATCAAAAGCTTATCATTCTTCCAAACCTTTTTATTTAATTCATAGTGATGTTTGGGGTCCCTCAAAAATCACTACTAGTTCTGGTAAGAAATGGTATCTTACATTTATTGATGATCATACACGTTTGTGTTGGGTGTACTTGTTGAGTGACAAATCTGAAGTTGAAAAAAATTTTCAGGATTTTTATAATATGGTTGAAACCCAGTTCCAAACAAAAATCAGTATACTTAGAACCGATAATGGTATTGAATATTTTAACAAATGTTTAGGAACATTTCTTTCAACAAAGGGTATTCAACATCAATCTACTTGTCGTGACACCCCACAACAAAATGGCATTGGTGAGAGAAAAAATCGCCACTTGTTGGAGGTTGCACGGCCCTAATGTTTTCAATGCAAGTTCCTAAATATTTATGGGGTGATGCTATTTTAACTGCATGTTATCTAATTAATAGGATGCCTACTCGAGTTTTAAAATACATCACTCCCTTAGATTGTCTAAAAAAAGTGTTTCCTACTTAGTCGGATAATATCAGACCTGCCACTAAAAGTGCTTGGATGCACAATTTTTTTTCATATACCAATCAGTCTTCGATCCAAGCTTGATCCTAGGACAAAAAGATATGTTTTCCTTGGCTATGCTCCTAATAAAAAGGGGTACAAATGCTTTAATCCTCTGACCAGAAAAATTCATATCAGTATGGATGTTGTTTTTATTGAAAACCAACCCTTTTTTGGCCATAACTATCTTCAGGGGGAGAAAAAGGAAATTGAAGATGAGTTCTGGCAAACCTCTAAGCCTTTTCCAAATGTTTTTCTTGACATTGACATCCACTCTTTAAAGGGTCAGGAAACTGGTACCTTAGTTGGCGAAAATAATAGAAATCCTAGTCTACCTATACAAGGCATACCTGATTCACACACAGGGGGAGAAGTACTATCAAATATTCCCTCATCTGAGCTTTGTTTTCATACCAGAAGAAGAAATCATTAGAATAATAGAGCTCTTTCTTCAAATCCAGAGCAAGGCCAATCATCATCACCTGCACAAGTTGGTCCTCCTTCACATACTCCAGGTACTTTTTCTTCTCCAGATCCCTCATCTGATAATTCTTCTGATCTTGACCTGCCCATTGCCCTTAGGAAAGGAGTTAGAAACTATACCACACATCCTATTTCCAACCATTTATCCTATCATAGACTCTCCGATACTCATAAGGCCTTTACTTCAAATGTTTCTCATCTATTTATTCCAAAAACCATTCAGGAAGCACTGGATCACCCAGAATGGAGATTGGCTGTTCAAGAAGAGATGATACACTAATTGCTAATGGCACTTGGGAAATTGGTGACCTTTCGGAGGGGAAGAAGACTGTTGGCTGTAAATGGGTATTTATAGTAAAATTCAAGGCTGATGGGAGTATAGAAAGGTACAAAGCAAGACTTGTGGCGAAGGGGTTCACTCAAACATATGGAATTGACTACCAGGAAACCTTTGCTCTTGTAGCCAAGATGAACTCAATCCGTGTGTTTACTCGCTCTAGCAACTCACTCTAACTGGCCCTTATATCAACTAGATGTGAAGAATGCCTTCTTAAATGGAGGACTTAGGAGGAGGAAGTCTTTATGGATCTACCACTAGGATTTGAAGGGAAAGGTGGCAAAGGCAAGGTGTGCAGATTAAGGAAATCATTGTATGGACTCAAACAATCTCCCAGAGCTTAGTTTGAACGCTTTGGGAAGGAAATAAAAAGTCATGGTTACAGCCAAGGTCAAGCCGATCATACTATGTTCTATAAACACACGAGTGAAGGTAAAATGGCTATCCTTATTGTCTATTTGATGATATAATTCTAACAGGTGATAATAGCAATGAGCTAGAGAGGTTAAAGAAGATCCTTGCTCAGGAATTTGAGATCAAAGACTTAGGTAACTTGAAGTATTTTCTTGGTATGGAATTTACAAGGTCAAAGAAAGGTATTTTTGTTTCCCAGCGCAAGTACGTACTTGATTTGCTTGGAGAAACAGGTCTGCTACAATGCAAAGCTGCAGAAACACCTATAGAGCCGAACATAAAACTCTAACCAGCTAAGGCTGAAGAGGTGATCAACAGAGAGCAATACCAAAGATTGGTAGGGAAACTTCTTTACCTATCTCATACACGTCCTGACATAGCCTTTGCAACAAGCGTGGTAAGTCAATTTATGCACTCACCAGGACTCGAGCATTTTGATGCTGTGTACAGGATTCTAAGGTACCTAAAAGGGACTCCAGGTAAAGGTCTATTATTTGGAGGATATGGGAATTTACAAGTTGAAGTATACACTGATGCAGATTGGACTGGAAGTATCACTGATAAAAGATCAACTTCTGGTTATTGCAGTTTTGTTAGAGGAAACCTAGTAACATGGAGCAGCAAGAAAAAAAATGTGGTGGCAAGGAGTAGTGCAGAGGCAGAATGTAGGGCTATTACTCATGGAATTTGTGAATCACTGTGGATAAAAAGGTTGCTGGAAGAATTAAAGGTTACTCATTCACTACCGATGAAATTGTATTGTGACAATAAAGTTGCAATAGCTATTGCTCACAATCTAGTTCTTCATGATTGAACGAAACATGTGGAGGTAGACAAGCATTTTATCAAGGAGAAAATAGATGAGGGAGTAATCTGTCTGCCATATATCTCGACAACTGAACAAGTAGCAGACATACTGACAAAGGGACTGCTGAAGAAACAGTTTGAAAACTTCATTACCAAGCTGGCCATGGAAGATATCTTCAAGCCAGCTTGAGGGGGAGTGTTGGAAAGTTTCAAAACTGTTTAGTCAACTTTCCTATTTTTCTAAGAGAATCTCGGCTGTAAATGTGTGAATATCCTAGAATATTTAGTTTCCTTAGAAGTTAGCATCTTTTATTCTTTCCTTCTTTGGTTCTTTCCTTCTATTTCTCTGTTGCACATCTATTTATACAGATCTGTACCTATGTTACAATTAATGAGAATTATTTCCACAAGAAGCTATCTCATTCTAGAGAAGCATCATTTTCTTAGTGCAGCTTCCTAACCATGCCAAAAGCAATTCCTTCAATGAGAGGCTAGGAGCACCCAATCACAACCAAAGACTGAAAACAAAAAATACCTAACAATCTCTCGCATATGACAATGGACTAAAAGATGGTCGACCATTTCCGCATCCTCTTTACACATGCTAAATTTGTTGGCCAAACGAAACCCTCTTTTTTTAGAGATTATCCATTGGAAGAATAGCCCCCTGAGCCACCTTTCAAGCAAAAAAGGGCTACCTTGGAAGGGACTATAGCGTACCAGATCAACTTCCAAGGAAACTCTTCCCTTCCACTCCCCAAGAGTTTCTGGTAAAAAGACTGTACTGAGAAGGTCTTTGGGTTGCTCTCCGACCAAGCAATAGAATGTTCTTGCCCCTCTCTAGCTTTATCTCTGTACAAAGTCTCAAAAAAAAATCAACACCTCCATCACTTCCCAATCAAAAGAATTTCTAAAACTCGGACTCCAAACTATCTCACCCCCTACCCAAGAATGTGATTCTACCACCCAAGCATCCTTCTGAAAGGCTAAAGAAAACAAATGAGGAGATTAATCCTTCAATATTTCTTCTCCCCCACTTTTACTTAAACATTCCCTTAGGTCTCTCATCCAACTCAAAAAGACAATAACAAATCTTTTACATATTTCAATTTAACACCCAAATCCCTTCATTTGAAATCCACCCATCAAAACATACCATAAAGCAAATCATTAGTTTATATCAAAATTTAAAACCACATTGCACTAGGTGTGTCAAAATTCACTAAAAAGTCAAGTCTATCTCACTTGAAATTCAGTCCCTTTTTAAGTTGGTTTTATATTTTAAGTCGCAGGGAGTTGTGCCTTTTTTTTTTTTTTATCACAATACTAAAGGAACCACGGGATTTTTTCAATTTTCAGCACTCCCAAACTTCTGAAACAGGCTGTATGCTTCATAACCAAACAATTTTTCTTTTCTTTTTTTCCTTCTTTTTTTGGAATTAGTCAAAAACCAAACAAAAAAATTCAATTAGGAAGGCATTAAAAAGCACCATAATTTCTAAGACAATACAAGAAATTGTCCAGAATAGGTGTTAGGTAGTAACCACTAGCCAAATAAACAGTATATAATGTGTGGTCTAATTGTGGGAGGGGTCCTAAATAAAGTAAAATGGTGAAATAGGATTCATGTAACCGACCCCAAATAATTGGAATAAGGCTTTGTTTAGTTCAGAAGGTAACAAAACATAAAACCTAGACACAACAATAATTTCACAAAAGAAGTGATAAATATATTAATGTGCCCGAGAAGGGCAAGAACTACAAAAGATTATAGAAGGGGTAGTATACTAACGACGGCTAAAACCCCGCAAGAACTTTACAAAAGATTCTATACAATGAGGATTTGCCTCCATCATCCAAAAGTATAATAAGTGTAAAATCCTATCCTTGAGCTTGTTAAGGGGATGGACAACACTCATAGGAGAGCGAACCATACTGGAAGTCTTTGGATTGATGGAATAGAAAGAAGAGAAGAGAGGTTGGGAAGTGAATCGTGCAATTCTATATAAACCTCTATTTTGAACAAGACCTCGAATCATTGAGATGGAAATGGCAACTATATGTAAGAGATTAAGGAATTGCTGGAGAAGCCTTTCACAGATGAGGAGGTTAGGAAGCCGCAAGAGTTGTGATGAAGACAAAGCCCCAGGGTTAGACAGAATGTCCTATGCCATTATTGGGATTTTCTCAAGAAGGATGTGATAAACTCAATGCACCATTTCTACAAGTGGGATTTTATGTAGCTTCCAAATTTTGGAATATTTCTTTCAAAAACTATTATAGTTATTTCTTTACTATTAGTACAAGTTTTATTAATATTATTTATCAGCAATGACATCCACAAGACAAAAATCTAAACATATTAACCATAAAATCACAATACTAGTTGGACAATTAATTAAAAGCTTTTAATGATATACCTTGACCATTACCTTGTTAAAAAAATTTGTAATTGTCAATAGGAACAATTCTCTAAACAAGCCATTCCAATTCCAACAAAGGCAACTGAGTACACTGTGACTTGGGTGTTACTATGGACTAGGTCCAAGTGGTATAGTATTAATCTGGAGAAAGATTTAAACCTATGGCTTTGATAAAAACTTGTACTCATGTAGAAATATGATATTATTTGATGCTTGTTATTATAATTATTTAACTTCAATAACTTTGATCATATTATATTATATAATAATTTAATATCAAAGGTCCGCTATGGAAGACGACAGATATATATATATATATATATCACAAAGACTCATCTTTATGCAACTACTCAAAAGCATAATCATTACCATCACTAATAGTCTTAATACGTATATACATATATATGTATGTTTATATTATGAGTCTAGTAACAAGCAATCACAAGGAATAAAGTACATATATTTTACCAAACAAAATGATTTTAACAAAGACTAGCAATAAACCAAATATTATTTTATTGATATAATAAACAACTTGTATTTAACAAGAGCACAACAGCACACTTGAACACACTTTTCAATGCAAAACACTTGGCATTTTTTTATCGATAAAGAGAAAATATACAGTAAAAAGGCGGTCCGCATGGACGAACCCATATACAAAAAAAGGGATCGACTACAAAAGTAAAGCCTACTATCCCTCAAAAAATCAGCTATATCATTTCTATGAAAAGGAAAGGCCTCTTTAGCCCAAAAAAAACAAGAATTTCACAAAGCTATCCTTAAAAACAAGAGGCTTTTCCTCTCCCTAAAAAACTCGACTATTTCTTTCCTTCCATAAACTCCACATTAAGCATAATGGAGCCATTTTCTACACTTTCTGCAACATCTGTCTCCCTTTACTTCCTCTCCACCCTAGCAATAACTCCTTAATAGTGCCGTGGCAGCACCCAAACAAAACTTGGGCATATTAAAATGTAAAATCCCTCACGACACTCGGAAGAACACTCACAAAACATCTTAGCAAACTTCCAGCCCCCTCGTGCAAATGGGACTCTCCTTTTGTATCACATGTTGACATAGATGAAAACAACTTAAGCCCACACAATATATACATGCATTATTTCTGATACTGAATCATTATTATATTCTCTTGCATTAATTAGGCTTTTAGGCTGGACTTCACTATTATTATAATAATAGCAACGAACGTGTCCTTTTGGAGTATGTGGTTGTGTATTATAAATTAGAGACCTTGCCATTTGTGAAAAGAATTTAAAAGTTCTTGTGAGTGCTCTTGCACTTGGGTGTACGCGAGTGTTTTATGAGTGTTGAGTGCTCTCGTATTTAAGTGTGGTGTCTCCTCCTAGAAAAGTAAAGTCTTAAAGCATGTGCATGCAAGTTATTCAGTTATATCAACCAAAATTACATGTTTTTTTTTTTTTTGATAAGTAATGAGTAAGATGTATATTAGAAAAGGAGTCCAAGAAAGGCACCACGGGCAAAAACCCCAAGAAGCTTTACATCGATCTTAACGACCCCAAAAAATGAACAAAAGAAGAGACATTTATAGAAAAAGCCTCTTTGGCCCAAAAAAATAATAAGTGTAAAAATGCGTCTTTGAAGAAAGGAATGGAGAGCTTCCATATCTTCGAAGACGCGGTTGTTCCTTTCAGTCCATAAGCACCTACAAAAGGCAAATAGGGGGCCAGTCTCCAGATTCTCTTAATCTCTTTAGGAAGTTGACACCCTGTCTATGCCAGCAGAAGATCTCTGACAGAGCCTGACATAACCCAAGAGACACCAAAGAGAGCCAAAACCTAGGTTCCAACAGCTCCAAGAGACATGACAGTGAATAAGAACATGATCCCCCCTTTCCTCGTCTTTATGACAAAAGTAGCACCTACTAGCCAAAAGAAAGTCTCTTTTCTTCAAATTGTTCGCAGTTAAGATGGCATTCTAAGAGGCTTCCCAAACGAAGAAAGATGGCTTTGGGAGGAGCTTTTGAATGCCATGTGACCTTCTAAGGGAAAAGAGGATTTGCCGTGGCTACCAAACACTTGTAATAGGATCTGACCGAAAAAAATCCCTTTGTTGGCAGCCACACCCTTTTATCCTCCTTCCCTTCCACAGCACGAAACTGACTGATGTGACTAAAGAAGAAACCCACCTCTTCAAGCTCCCAATCAAGGAAGTCTCTTCTAAAACGAGGAGACCAGATAGGCACTCGCTCACCCAAGCCTCCTTATTGCTAGCCAAATTATAAAGGATAGGAAATTTCACCCTCAGCAGCTCGGCCCCATTCCATCTGTCATCCCAAAACTTTACTCGGTCTCCTGTTTCCAATAACAAAACCACATCTTTCCTTGAAAGTCATCCATTCACTTCTTATATAACCCCATGGACCACATCCCTTTGGGCCCTACCACATTGCCCGAACACCATCCTCCATAATCGCAACCATACTTATTAACAATGATCTCTCTCCATAAATCCCCAGCGCTCTCTGCCAAACCTCCATAACCATTTCCCTAGGAAAGCTTTGTTGAAGGTACTCAAGTCTTTCACCCCTAGACCCCCACAAGACACTAGGCTTCTTGATGTTGTCCTAAGCGACTATATGAATCTTTTCGCGTTCCCCTTCATGACCCCATAAGAAGTCCCTCTGAATCTTCTCTAACCTTTTGCTAACTGACTTTGGCATGAGAAAAAGTGACATGTAGTAGGTGGGAAGATTAGGCCAAGGTGCTTTTGATGAGAGTAAGCCTGCCTCCCTTAGAGAGAAGCTGCCATTTCCAACCCCCCAGCTTGCTGTGAAACCTATCAACCGCAGGGTCCCAAACCCCAACTGAACGCGAAGAAACGCCCAAAGGAAGGCCCAAATATACCATGGGGAAGCATCCTACTCTGCACCCTAACGTGCTGGCAAGCATGTCCATCTCACTAATCGAAACCGACCGAAGCAATGCTGCTTTTTGCAAAATAGTTCTTTACTTTAATCTTTAAGATTTAAAGTCACATGCTTTCAAATATGCATGATTATGTCCTTGAACAAGTTCATGTCTGTCCGTACCACATTCCAATAATACAATCTAATGTTGAATACTATTTTCCATTAACAACATCACCAAGAATGTTGTCACTGTTTTCATCACTTCTCATTAAGTTAACGAATTTTCACTGTGATGGGATAAAAGAAAAAACACAAATGAAGGACAAAGTTTTAAGCTTTCTGGATCCATTACTGATAGGGGTCATCCAAATTCACAAGGAAAAATAAGAGAAAACTCTCCAATTTTATTGAAGAGGAGTAATAGCACATCAAGATTTTTTTCCCTTCATTAAATGCCACAGGTTCCAATAAAACTTAAAATACAAGAAATAACCTTTCAGAAATTGTTCATTACCTTAAATGGATTCATTTGAGAAAATAGTAGCCACCTCAAAATCATGAATTTTTTCATTTAAAAAACTTAAAAATATATATATATATATATAAATAAATAAAATTATTTCATTTTTTGTTCAAATAAATATATTCAGGACAAAAAATTTATATTAAAATTTGAGGCTTTACTGATTTGAGTTGATTTGAATTTAAGTGCACATATTTTCTTCATAATTGGTTTGGCTAAATTTATGAATGATTATTTGAATCTCTCTAAAATATTTAAATAATTTTGAACTTTTCTCAGTAGATAATGACTCCTCGCAACAAAACGAATATATATATATATATATATATATATATATTTGTTAAAATTAAAGTCAAATTCACAAACTTTGCTTATAATTCACATATTTAATACGTGAAAGACATTGACATGGAGTTATATGAATAATTTCACCTATTTAATTTCATATTTTACGAATTATTAAAATTAGAAATTATTTGTATACTGAATGGTTCCAAAATTCCGATGCTGAACTCTCAACCAATGTATATTATGTTCATACCAACTCAAACCTGTGCCATCCAACTCATAACGAATTTTCAATTTCCCAAAGGGTGAATAAGGTCGAACTCCAGGGGACCTCGGAAAACCCTAACAAACCAAATCAAAAGCCTAAAATTGAAGGCTTATGGAAGGTGATAAGCCAACAACGCTAATGTGCACAGTGGTGGCCGTGGATCACACCAACTTCTGTTACAGAGTGTGCTCTGTTTGTGAAAGGACTCTCCCTGACAACATCAACAACACCACTTCCTCTATCTGCAAATACTGCAATTTCAACAATGCCTTCAACCGTGGTTCCTCTAGTTCCAAACGCCTCTTTCGCGTCCTCGTAAGTAGTAGCAGTACTAGTATTAGTAATTTCGTCCTCCCCTCTAAGATTCTTAGATTTTCCTTCATGTTTCCGTTTGTTTCCAACGAAAATGGTTTTTTGTATAACTAACGGTGTCTGTTTGAATGATTTTCTCATTGTGTTTGTGGATATATATTTTTCGCAGATGTCTATTGCCTCGGAAACAAAGGTGTTTGTAGTGATATGCTTTGACAGGGTCGCTAGGGTTCTGTTCGGTTGCTCTGCTGATGAGTTCTTCGACTTTGCCAAGCTGCACCCTTTGTCTGGTAATGCACCTACCTCCTTGTTTGGTTACCTCCTCATATTTTCTCTAAATGTTATTTTAATTTTTTTATATTGTTTTTTGTTTGCTGAAAATGAAAACGCCAATTTGTTCCGGACTGTTAAATGGAATTTTTGTTTTCTTGGGTCTTGGGTTTATCAAATTATTTGCTGCATTTTTTCTCAGCAACCAAATGGAATTATTTGGATTTATTTCGGGCCTGATTTTCCTTGGCAATGAATTTGACTGTCATATATTCAATATAATTACCCATCATCAAGGTAGTAATTCTTCTGTGAAGGTTGCTTAATTGCTTTCTGACTTCCTTAGCATATATTAATATTTGATTCTGTTTACTTGTTTGCAAAATGGTATATCCAGCTGTGACTGCTGGTAAAATTCTGGAGGGAGAGATGTTGAGAGTCACGCTTTCAAAACCAAAAAATGGGAACGCACAGCATCTGCGAGTCGTCTCAGTTGTTCCTTTGCGGTCTGGTTTTCGTCCAGCAATTGAAACCTTGAGGGAATTGTATGGAGCAAGAGTTGGTACATAACTATCTCATGCTTCTATATATCTATTGGGTCTCAAGCAGTTTTAAGTTCTTGATGTCATTTACTTACACATGTAGTTAAGCAAGAACAATGTGCTTTCTGATGTTTGAATTCTGATTATTCTTAGTATTCTTTAGAGCATGAAAATGAAAAGAAAGGGCGTCCTCTTACTGTTTCATTTTCTTGAGATAAAAGAACTTTTCTCATACTCAATTATGCTTTTGTTTATCATTTGCATAGAGCAATCTTTATGAAAGGGCTTGTTGGCTAATGGTTACGAACATGTTATGATTGGGCTTGTATTCACAAGCGCATCATGAAACTTTCTACTTGAACACCATATTTAAAAGTGCATGTGAAAGACAATGTTGATACATGGTGATAAAAAGAAAGCTGGTGTACTGGGGGAAATCACATGGGAGCAAGCCTTCCTTCTATCTCAGTCGTAGCAAGTTTGCCTTGTGTCCACCTCTTTAGCATTTCTAGTGAAGCTTTTGGTTGATCCATTGGAACCATATGGCCAGCGCCATGAACCTGATTTTTGATACATACAACCAAGTTGCCAGAGTTAGAATTTGCATATGCCTATTGAGATAGAGAGAGAGAGAGAGAGAGAGAGAGACCTTGAGGAAAGTGAGAGGCCCATGGCTTTTTAATTGTCCTGCTTCTGCACCATCAACTACAAATTTAACTGAGGGGGCTGCTACGAAGTCTTTCTGACCGGACCATTCCATGGCATGAACCCACCTTGAATTCCCTGTCCAAATATAAACACACTCCAATTACAGACACTGCCACGGAAAACTGTCCCCTCCAAGCTATTACTTTTAGTGATCTGGACAATGTAGCTCCAAACTGGAGAGACACTGAGGCTTTCAATTGAATCAAAGAAGCTTACCAAGCCAGTTGCAAATGAGATCGTACTCCCCAGCATAAACAAGCAGCTTGATACCATCTTCAAGAAGTGCAGGAATTCCCACTTCAAGATTCCTCATCCAGTCCATTAGCATGGCCTGGTATACAGTAGAGCTACATGAAACAAAGTCTATGTCCCCAACCCCAAGAGCATTCCTAACTGATTTCTGGTTCAGGAAATTCTCCATGTTTGAGAAGTCATAGCACAAGTTCCCCTCACATTTCTTTCTGACATCATAATACTGCAGATCACCAACTGTAACAAGTGTCATCAAAGTTGAAAGTGTATTTGTATTTTTCGAACATTTGAGGCTCTCAGTTTTTGTGCTTTCTTACATTTTTATCGCCTGCAATCTTCATGATCTTTTTAAATATGCTATTGCAAACAAGATATGCAGCCATGCAAGAAGTTCCACCTTCAGTGCCTGATACAGATCTTTTAATTAGACGAGAATAGAGGCTAGATATGGAGCAAAACAGTCAAGATATTTCTTGCATAGTTGTTTCTATATGGGCTAGCCTAGTTTATGAGACTCTCGTCACTACCAAATCTAGGGAGGGTTAGATGTATGTTGTGTTACTGCTTCTAATGGAGAGGTGGTTTTGACGACTTGAACCCATAGCTTCTAAGCCACAATATGGTTGTTTCTATATGGGTTAGTCCAATACAAGAGGCGATGTATGTTGTGTTACTGCTTCTAATGGAGAGGTGGTTTTGACGACTTGAACCCATAGCTTCTAAGCCACAATATGGTTGTTTCTATATGGGTTAGTCCAATACAAGAGGCCCCCACTACTGTGAAATTTGAATATGTACGCAACCTTACTCTTGTGAATGGATAGGACTCGAACTCGTAGGTTATGATATGGTTGATATGGGTTGGCCCAGTACATGAGGCTCTTATCACTACAGAATTTGAGAAGGGTTAGATGTATGCAGTCTTATCCTCAAGAATTGAGAGACTGTTTTTATGACTCGAACCGTAATCTTCAGGTCAACATAGAGTAACTTTACCGTTAATGTCAAGACTCACACACATGATCGTTTCTATAGGATGCATAAATATGGAATCAATAAAAAAAGAACAAACAAATTTAGGAATAAGAAGAATTACCACAAAGTTTTATTGCCTGTTCGCATGGTGGAATTAACTTGCTTATACGATTGTGATCAGATTGTTTAATTAATCCCATGTCCAGAGCATAATCTGTGTATGCTTTGTACTGAACTTCAGGATCAGTCAGACCATTACCGATAGCAAATCCCTGTTCAAACATTTCAAAATCCAATCAACCAAGACGGACTAGCAAAATCTGACCAAAATCAGATCAAAGTTGTGACATACCTTTAGATTAATATGAATTCCTTCTCTCTCTTTGTTTCCCCGGTGAACCCGAGCAGCGAAAGCAGGAATATAGTGTCCTGCATATGATTCTCCAGTAATATAGAAGTCATTCTTTGCATACTGAGGATGCTCCTTGAAAAAAGCCTAAAATTGTAGGGAGAGTTAGTGCATTCTATTTGTGTATATATGTATATATATAGACACATATACACACACGAGTTTGACAAGAAGGATTCTTTTTTCCCCCCCTCCATAATGAAGGGTATTGTTGAAGCTGCCATATTTTAGACGAAAACAAATGGAGAAAGAGATGAACCTGCAAAAAGTCATATAGGTCATTGCTAACACCATCTTCATTGTGACGAATGTCATCCTCGTCAGAAGTATAGCTGAAACCGGTTCCAGTAGGCTGATCGACGTATATAAGGTTTGATACCTGCCAAAGACACGTAAAAAATCGAACTTGTAAACCAAAGATACACTAATGGATTTTTAGGTCTGAGCATAAAGAAAATTTTCATGTTAGAAGAAAATCCAGAGTTAGTCCAAACTTCTATTAAAGTTCCAGTCCAGGTTCAATATTTCTTTCTCTTGTTTCTATTTCATCTAAATTCATAGAGACATTAACATCAGCAATGCCTATTGAAAACTTCATAAAATAGTTCAAGAGAGAGAGAGAGTAGTTTGAGGGAAAAGTGTTACCTTGTCCCAACCAAAGTCATTCCATGAAAGAGACAAGTTGTTTGTTATATGGAAAGGACCATTTTCATAAAATACAGCCAGTTCACTGCTGCAGCCTGGGCCTCCAGTCAACCATATCACAATAGGGTCACTCTTGCGGTTCCGTGACTCAAAGAAAAAGTAGAACATCCTGCATATGTTATTTCAAACAATGCACCATATTTCTCTATGCATAAACAATGAAAGTGAAGAATTAAATGCATATCAATTCAAGCAAAATCAGTCCCCCATTTTCCCATTCGAATGAGTTTCAAAAAATGTCCGTTTTGGACCCAAATTGGCATTAAGAAGAACTTGTTCATATATATATATATATATATATGTATGTATGTATGCATGCATGTGTATAGGATCAACAATTATGGGGATACCCAGTATACCTTGCATCTTTAGAATGTGGAAGTCGATAGTAACCAGCATGGTGACCCAACTCTTGAACAGAGGCCCCAGAATCACCAAGATATGGAAGTCTAAAACGTTTTTCGATAATTCTTGGAGCAGAGACTGAAGAGTCGCTCACGGCGGTGTTGAAGTCCTCCTTGGGGAACAAGTTGAGCTCTCGGATGAGCTTTTTTGCCTGTATTTTTGGGAAAGTTAGAGTTGAAGACAGGGAAATACTATCGTCATCAGTTGTCGCAGATGAGAAAGGTGAAGTGACAAGAAGAAGAAAAAGCAAAGAGAGAAAGTGATGAGAGAAAGTTAGTGCCATTGTTGGGAAGTTTATTTGGGCGTTGTCTGTGAGAGATGAGGAAGGTTCTGGTGGGATATATATATATATATATATATAGATATATAGATATAGATATAGGGTTTGATACAGCCGACTTGGTTGGAAGTCAGGAAGGTGGAGTAAAAAATGTCCAGAGACAGAGAGAGTGGGGGAGGGGTGAAGAGTAGTGGAAAAGGTTGCGTTTAACTGTCATCTTCTTGCAGTTCGTTGTATCTTTGTTGCTAACTTTCTTTCTGTTTCTGTTTTTTTCCAAAATTAAAAAAAAAAAAAAACTTTTTTCTGTTGGGATTTTTATTTGTTAATTTATTTTAATTTTTTCCATAAAAGTTGTGTCATTTATTTATTTAGAGGTAATGTTATATATAATAGGTTCACCGAAAAAAATGTTATACCCAATAGATTTTTTAAAAGTTTTTCTGAATTCTAAACACAAACAAGTAGTTTCACTGTCACCCATTTAGAAGTGAAAAATATTTTTTTAAAAATCAATATATATATATATATATATATAAAATAGTTTTTATTGTTGAAATTTGAAATTATGTTGTTTCATGAGATAATAAGGTTAAAATGTCCCAAGAAGATCTAATTCTAGTACTAAAAAGTTCGTTAAGATGGGACAGGCATCTACTCAATTTTTGCAACTATGCTTAACCTCTTTCCTTTGTTTTTAATCTCCTTTTTAGTTTTGATTTCACTTTCTTTCTCAGTCACTAATAAACTATTCCAATTTTTATAAAGCAAGACTGATAAAGTGTTAAGTAACATCATAGTCATATATATATATATATATATATATATATATATATAAAATTTTATTTCAGAACAGCGACCCTATTCTGGCAATAAGACGGCTCTTATTATTATTATTATTTTTTATTCAATTATAAGAGAGGAAGAATCCAACTAATGTTAACTATACGAAGAATATATATTTACATCACTCGAATAAAATGCAGTTCTAAAATTATCCTTTTTTAATAATACAAGACATTGAATTTAACTCATGAAAGAAACAGTTATTGTTTCTAACAGGTGAATTTGTGACAATTATGGACCAAATAATAATAGCTTAGCAAGACATCATTCATATGACTGTCACAACCATTGACATATATATATATATATATATATATAGTTGTGTATTTCATTTTTGGGCTATGACACAAATGAAGGTGTTTAAATGAAGTGAGGTTGTTGGTGGGGGTTCTTCCATGGTGATTGATGTATCTAAAAGGTAGTTAAGAGAAGGAAACAGGAAACAGGAAGCATGGAGTATTACATTGCGTATAAGGCATAATTACCTTAGAAAAGGGAATACGCAAACTATTTAGCCCTAAAAGCAATGGAAACTTTCTAGGACCCCAAACTGGTGTTTTTTCTTTCTTTCAAAACAATTATTTTATTTATTTCATGACAGAAGACTTACTGTTGACCAATGACTTAATAGTCGAGAGGGCTAGTCCAAGTGACCTCTCATGCTTTTCTTCCTGGTTTCAATTCTCTCAAGTAAGAGTCCGGAGAGTTTTAGATTTTAGAAAATAGATTTTAAATAATTAATTATAAAAAATATAACTAATTTTTTATTTGGGTATTTGATAAAATTTATGTACAAGCAATTCTAATTGTTAGTTTTTTCTTTTTACCTCTTATATTGTATATATTGAGTGATGTGTAAGTGATGATCTAAGGGTAAAAATTAAAAAAAAATCAAAAGAATTTTAAGAATTTGACTTTTTTTAGCATTTCTAAACTATGATTTTGCTTGTGGGCTCCATTACAAAGTCTCGTTTTAAAAAATACAATCAAACATATCAAAAGTTATTTTCATACTTTTTCAAGTATCAAAAACGTGATTTGAGTGGGACAAACGCCCCTCCCTCCAAAGGAGCTCTAGGACATCTAGTGATTCGTTGATGTCTTAGTTATGAATTAGACTTATCTTTTCTAAGATCAATATTTGCAAGACGCCTATGATTATTGTAAATAGCATTTGTAATTAACATTGTTACTGTTGAGTGTTAGCCAAAAAAAAAAAAAAGGCTTCATGTTCAACTGTCATTCGCATTTCTTACATCAAAGGTTTTTATAATTGCTCGTTTATTGCATTTTTAGGAAAATAAGTTTTTTTTTTCTTTTTCTCTCAATAAGGATATAACATTCAGGTAAGTTGGCATATTCGAAATGAAAAAATTCATCTCTTCTATATATATAATTTTGGTTCAAGTCGCTACACACCATTTATAATTAACAATGTTACTGTTGAGTGTTACCCGAAAAAATAAAATAAAAGGCTTAATGGTCAACTGTCATTCACATTTCTTACATTAAAGGTTTTTATAATTGCTTGTTTATTGCATTTTTATGAAAAGAAAGTGTTTTTTTCCTTAATAAGTATATAACATTTAGGCAAGTTGACATATTCGAAATGAAAAGATTCATCTCTTTCATATATACGATTCTAGTTCAAGTCATTACACACAATATTTAAGATTTCTCCTCTTCCCATATC
Organism: Nyssa sinensis; assembly: GCA_008638375.1. NCBI lineage: Eukaryota > Viridiplantae > Streptophyta > Magnoliopsida > Cornales > Nyssaceae > Nyssa > Nyssa sinensis. The sequence continues at coordinate 15,020,060 of CM018034.1, forward strand.
GCTTGTATAAAAAACAAATATTATATAACATTTGAAAAATAAATAGATTCATATTCTTTATAATAATTTTTTTTTTTTACAATTAACTTTAGATTATTGTGCCATATGAAAATATTTGTTTGTATTAAAACTAATCTTATGTATAATACTTTTTAAGCATGTGAGTCCTTCACAAAATAGGATGCTTGATAATTAATATGGTTATTTTCTCTCAACCGGTTCACTACAATAGTTTTCTCACAATTAGTTTTAAATGATTGTACCATATGATCATTGTTTTCCTTTATTTTTTAAAAAAATAGTTCATCAATCCTCGTGTACAATACCTTTTAAACATAATATTCTAAAACAGCAAAAAAGATATTCTATAAGATATAAATTCTATTATGAAAATAAAGCGGATTAACATAGACAAGAATTATGACTCAAGTCTGACATAATTGAGGATGACACGATTTTACGTAAGTCGTGTCAAATATAATATAAGTGAGTATGCCATGTTGAGTTTGTCCCTCTCAATTTATAGACATAATACAACACCACATTACATGAACCTACTAGAAATTCAAACGCGACACAACCTAGGCATGACCCAATAACTGTATACATAATTTAGTATATATAATTATATATATTAACATTAATTATATACATTAATAAGTATTATATATATATTAATTGTATACATTAATAAATATAAATTGTATCCATAACAATTAATACATAATTAAATTACAGTATACATTATATATTAATTACATACATTTATTGTACTTGTATATATTTACATTAATTGTTTAAAATTTAGGTGTAAAATAAAAGAAATGAGAAAAAAAATTGAAAATGGACAGGCCTAGGCACGGCCAGGTCCAAGCCCGCCACATGCTGTGCTCATGAATTATACTAGGCTGAGGTTTTTGAGACTTAAGTACGCGATGATATGATGATTAAATGAATTGACACGGCATGGCCCGTTAATGGGCGGTCACGAGAGACGTCCCACTAAATTTTTTCAAAAACAAAAGCTAAAGCTTTGTTTTGAATATATATATATATATATATATATATATATATATTATTTTCCAAAATAAAAACAACAAAATTCTAAAAATAAATATATATCAAATCGCTTTTACTTTGTAATGAACTTGAGATTTTGAAAATATAAAACTATTTTTTAACAGTTTCTTAAAAGCAACCTGTTTTTTTTTTAAAAAAAAAAAAATCTGAAAATAATTTTTAAAAGTGGCCCCATCAAACATATTTGTTTTCAGTGTTTTTATTTTTGAAAATAAAAAATAAATTTTAATAGCATAACCAAATTTTAAAAGTGCCTCAATTTCAATTTGGGTTCATTTTTGTCAACTAACTTTTTTTCATTTTTTAAAAAGATAAATTAAGGAAATAAAAATATAATGACTTAAGACCGGTTGGAGAAATCCATGGCTTTCCTGGACTGAAAAGAATAGGATAGAGCCAGAAGCTGGAAAGTATATATTACGCAAACATATCTTTGGATTTGTTTTGCTTTTATCCGCAGATTCCTGCGCATTCCATTCCTTTTATCTAAAGTTGGCACACCATTAGCATGAGAGTTGTTGTGGGGGCAACTGAAAGTCTATGCTCATATGCAGGTATATAAGCAGCGTGACGTTTGCTCATATTGTCAAACAAACCAGATGAAGTGCTGGGGATGTGATTGCAAACATAAAAATGAGAGAACTATGTTATAAACCAGCTGATTCCTGCTTTATTGCATAGAGAAAAATGAGACACTATTTGAAGGATGATACATATACAAGGATGATTAGTGACTGTGATTTCCAAATCTCATATGTTGCATAAATAATAGCTGACACCGTAAATTTAGATTACGCGGGTTCAGTATGATACTTTCTTTCTTTTCTTCCTGCTCTTTGTCGAGAGGTAAAATAGGTTTTACCTGGTACAATCCCCAAATGAACAAGTGGCTCAGTGCAAGTTAGGCATGGGAAGGCTAGGCTCAAACTATGACCTAACTTTGGCAAGGCGGGCCCTTAATTCTTCCAGTTCTTCCTCATCATCGACCCCCTCAGCTATAGCCTTCTTCCTAGAAAGTTCACATGAATAAAAATGTTCTTTAGCTTCTTCAAGACAAGTAATAAGCGAGGATGGGAACACATCAAATGGCAGATGGGTTGTAAATACCTCATGTGAAGCTTCTGCTGCCTGGGCAGGTTGCTTTAATTTCTCCTTCCTCACTGCTTGGGGAAGCTCAGCAGCTGTCTCACCAGCAATTGCAGTCAAGACCTTATCAACTTCTTCTTCGATTTCCTCTTCCATATCCTCTGAATCCAGTGCTGTGTCAACAGCATCATTTACAATCTCCTCAATCACCCCTGCCTACAAATCACATGAATGACTGAAATTATTTTCATGCTCCGAAGTGCATATGCAAAGATTTCATTTCCACACCATCTTATATTCAGATTTAAGTAAGTAATGATCAGTGCTAGCTTTTGATAGATCTCAACTTTTGCCTCGATTTCTATGTTTCATATTAATTCTCCCTGTAATATGTAGATTTTCTTACAAAGCACTAAAAATAACATGCAGATTCTATCATGTTCAATTATCATAGCCTTCATACTGATAAGTTTTATCACTTAATGAAGTCATCAACAGAAGGCAAAAATGACAAAGATGTGATGTTATTTCTTAGCAGGAACCAGTCCAATGAATATTTCACAGTATTTTCAAAATAAAGGCTGCTGAAGTTAAGCAAGACATCACCTATGTCAACCAGAAATGAGGTCATCTATTGAAACATCTTATCTAAATGGTAGCATTTTTTTGTGTGTTGCGGAGGGGGCTTCTCATTTAACGCAAGCAACAAAAATCATGGATTTTCTGTATTCAGATTTTAAACAAGTACTGCCAGTATTTAATAAATCACAATCTTTTCCCCTGATTTCTGTATTTCATATTAATGCTGTCCATAATATGAAGATTTTCTTATGGAGCACTTGACAATGACATGCAGATTTCAGTTCAATTTCCATAACCTTCAAACAGCACAAGTTTATCAGTCAAAATGAAGTAATCGCCAATACACTAAATTCGAAAGAGAATTGATGTTATTTCTAAGGAGAAATCAGTTCAATGAATTTCATGTAGCATTTTGACACAAAATCTGGTAATATAATAGAAGTCACAAACTATCAGAGATGAAGTCATGAATTGAAATACCTTATTTAAATGCTAGCCCCATTTTTTTTTTTTTTCAAGGGGGTAGGATGCTAGGGAAAAAAACCACACACACACAATGGGTTCATTTCACATGCTATGTAAATTAAAAACAATGCAATGCTTGAATTCTGTAGTAGGTTTTCATGTCACAAAACTGAATTTTGCTTATTAACTGAAGTTTCAAGTATAACTAACAAATTTTCTAAAATACCTGAAAGTCCACCATGTCACCCTAAAGTAATACTCAGAATGGAGAATAATTTTAAGCACTGCTATATTGTTAACCCAATCATATTTCATAAGGTTCAGAGGTTTTGCTAGCCTTTGTATAGAACAGGGGGATGGAGACCATTTGCATCCAATAGTATATACTGTTGAAATTGAACCACATGATATTTTTTTCCCCAATCACTTGTGTAAATAGTTGCAGTGGCATTCCATTAATGATGATGTACAACAGTTAAAACACCTATAAGCAGAACCTTTGGCACTACAAGGTATATTTCGATTATAAAAATGAGTGCATTAGCTATTAAATGAATCAGTATGAATATGAAATGGACAAAAGAAGTTCACTGAGAGTTGGCATGGGTCTGAGTCCTAGGAATTAGCCTTTGCAAAATGCAGGTAAGGCTGCCTACCACCTCTCCCAGACTCTGCCAAGTGCAGGAACCCATTGCGATCTAAAAGTTCATTCATCTCCCCACCCCCACCCCCCGCACCAAAAAAAAAGTCTGCAATATTCTCATTGTTTGAAAAACTCAAAAGATAAAGATACCTTTGTCATTTCTTTACTGAATTCCTGCATCGTGGCAGCCATTTCTGGGGCCTTCATGAGGTTATTAACAAGCTTCATGACATCAGCACTCTTGGACAAATGCCCCACTGTACGGGCAATTGCTGCAAAAGCCACCAAATATATTACAAACGAAAGAATTTGTGGAAGTTCAAACCAACCTTCAAGAGTAATTTCCAATGATTCCAAAACTGTGCAACAAAATAACCAATTTGGAAAATTAGAACACACATGGACAGTAAAAGTATTGATCAGTTGCATCTTATGTGGGTTTGGCAGGGCTGCAATTTGAGAAAAGAGATCAAGAAGGTTTGGAATCCTACTCCTATTTGCCTCATGTGGAGTATTTGGAAAAAAAGGAATAGCCGTGTTTTTGAAGGGGAAGAACAGTCAATCATGTTGATAAAGGACAATTTTTTGAGATTATTATTTTTTTGGGCCAACGAGGCCTTCCTTGAAAATGCTTCTACTTTAGTTCATTTTTTGAGGTCTCTAAGACCTTTGTAAAGTTAGGTTAGGTTGTATTTTTGGGTTTGCCCCCTTGGGCACCTTCTATAATATATCTTTACTTATTAAAAAAATAAATAAATGGATTTTACGCAAGCTACAACCAAAGCCATAAAATTCCATTTTGAAGTCTTTAGCCAAAATTTGTAAATGTTTTCAGATAAAATAAAAACAGAAACGAGAAATCAAATGTGTTTTTTTCTTTCATTTTCAAAAAAGAAAAAAACTGAAAACAACGACGTTATCAAACAAGCCCCAAAGCTTAAATCTTTAATTGTAACTGTTTAAAGGATCCCAAATCACCTATCATCTCTGTTATATTACGATGGTAACCCTCCATAACCACAAAATCATTCAACACCTCAACATTACACACTAACTCCAAAATACAATGCAAAGCGTCGTGGTTAATTCCGACCCCAATATCTCCACAACCACTATCAATATTGGCAATCACCCTGTAATAAAAGGGAATGTACTCTCACCTTTAAATGAAATGAATGCTTAAGAACGCCTTTTTCTTGCAAAGAAATTCTCTACAACTTTTCACAGTATGGTGAGATTTTCCTTCCACCATGGTTACAAGACTTCACCAAAACCCTAGATTGCAAGAGACTCCATCCAAGGTTGAGGTGTAATATCTCAAAAAAAATAGAAAATAATAATTTTTAGAGGATATAATAATTATAATAACAAAGGTAGTAGAAATAAAAGTAAGTACGGTATATGTAGTAAAAAATAAAAGTATAATGACTTCTTTATAAGACAAAAAATAAAATAACATAAAAATATATAAGATGGTAAACCCTAATACCTTCTGTTAGTAAACAAACATACGAAAAGCGAACGACAAAAGGAAGAGGGATGAGAAGAGGCATTTAGGGCTAGATATTGGAGAAGATTTGATTTTGAGCAATCACCCATTGAGGTATGTTCTAGAACTATTAGATTAATTTAACTTTGTTGTTTTACTGATCAAAAAACAATTTAGCTTTGTTGTTTTGATCATTATATGAAGTTTTAATTGTAGGAAACCTAATGTAAGAGAGATTAAAATCTTTAAAGATTTAAAGGGTTTAAAAATACTATAAAAAAAAGAAAGACATGGTCCACGTCTGCAGTGGATGGCCAACCATGGTCGGCAATGTTTTCGTAAAATTTTGATACACTACTTTCTACACTATTGTGTGAAGAAAAAAAAATGCACAGAGAGGGTGTGAATTTGATGGGTCATGTGCAATTGTGTTGCATCGGGTGTTGTGCGTTGTAGATGTTAGTGTACTGATGAGTAAAATAAAGATTGACCGAGTGGTGTAATACAATGTTGTATCAATTTTTGTGCAAAGAATTGTGGATTATAGAGAAAAATGAACTGATATGTAAAAATTAATAAAATAAAATAATGGGAAGTTGTGTGGTATGAGGGTGTACGGATATGAGTTTATTTTGTCTTGTGTGTGTGTAAGTAGAATGTGGTTTGCATGGGTATGAGTGCACTTGGTATGTGTTGGGACTTGTAAATGAAGAGACAATGAGTAATGGATGGCTTGAGTAAGGGGGATGTTTTGGGTGTTGAGTGATGTGGAATGTTAGTTTGTATATGTGAGTAACCAACTAATTAATGTGTCACCATTCTAATTTCGAAAATTACCCTATAGTAGTTCCACTATTATTGGGGGCTCAAATAAAATGGAATAAGGAAATTTTATAAAAAAAAAAATAAGTAAAATAACTAATTTTGAGGTTACTTAAGAAAATAAGATTTAATGGTTAAAAAGTTAAGGGTATTTGAAGGTCTTAGGTTTAAATAATAAAGCATAGTATTCTATTGATTTGCAATTTTGGGTTATTTATAGGGTTGAATAGTTGTTGGTGGATACCCTTGGAATGCATTTGATTGATTGAGGCACCATTGTTAAGGTAAGGAATATACGTGGTATATCCAGTTTTCAAATAAATGCTGAATAAATATTCTTATTGTTTCTATTTTTATGAGAACTCATTTATGCATACAATGGTGCCCAAGTCAATCAAATATACTCCAAGGGTGTCCTCAACAACTCTTCCAACTCTATAAATAACACAAATCACTATCAATACAATCATATGCTTTGTTTTTTAATTTCATAAATTTTTAAACCTAAGTGAGAACCCTAGAATGCCCTTAAATTTTTAACCATTAAATCCTATTTTCTCAAGTACCCTAAATTAGCCCCAAAATTAATTATTTTATTTATTTATAATGAAATTTTCTTATTCCATTTTATTTGAACCCAATAATAGTGGAAGCACTGTAGGTAATTTTCTAAATTAGAATTGGTGACACGTGAATTAGATGGCTACTCACAGATTTACACCAACATTTCCCATCATACAACCAAAAAAGGCATTACAATCATTCTACTTCCCCCCCCCCCCCCCCCCCCCCCCAAAGCCAACCCACCCACCCCCTCCATTACCACCCTTTCTACCAAACCCACACACCAATGCCTCTACCCACCAAACACTTCTCCCACCAAAAAACCCCCCCCCCCCACAACTTCCCATTTATTTTTTAATTTATTTTTTACATATCAGTTCATTTTTCTCTATAGCCCACAATTCTCAACACAAAAATCGATACAACATTGCGTTACACCACTCAGTCAACATCTGTTTTACCCATTAATATACAAATATCAATAACTCACAACTTTCTAACAATACAATTGCACACAACCCAACAAATTCACACCCCTCCTTGCAATTATTTTTCTTCACACAACAGTGCACAAAGCAGTATATTAGACTTCAACAAAACTATCAGCCGACCATAGTTGGCCATCCACTGCGGACACCGACCATGGCTACCTTCTTCCTTTTTTTTCCAGTATTTTTAAACCGTTTAAATCCCTAAAGATATTGATATCTCTTACATTAGGTTTCCTACAATTAAACTTTCATGTAATGATCACAATAACAAAGTTAAATTAATCTAACAGTTCTAGAACATACATCAATGGGTGATTGCTCAAAATCATATCTTCTAAATCCCCAATATCAAGCCCTAATTGCCTCTTCCCTTTGCTGTTCTCTTTTTGTAGTTTTGTTCACTAACAAAAGGTATTAGGGTTTACTACCTTATGTATATTTTATTTATTTATTTATTTTTATAAAGAATTCCTTATACTTTTATTATTTACTACATATAACCCACTTTTATTACTGTTATTTTTGTTATTATAATTATTATTTCGTCTAAAAATTATTATTTTCTTTTTTTTTGGGGGGTATTACATGAGGTCAAGAGTAGTGAGACTCTACTTCCCTATCCTTTAGCATCCTCATTATTTTTCCCTTCCTCTTTCTCCCCCATCTTCATTATATCATTATTTTAGAGAAACACCAATATCATATCATTGTTGTTGACATGTCAACTTGTCCTTTTTTGATTGATCTTACCCTTCTCTTTCTTTCCGTTTCATTCTGGGAAGGAGTGCCTTCTATATTCCTAGGTCAAGAAAGATTGATGTGTGCTAATCACGTTGACAAAAAGGAGCCTAACATGTGTACTTGAGATTCCAAGACGAGACCCAATTTTGGTTCAAGCTTCAGCCTAAAGAACCACAAAAAAACTGGTTTAACAGAGTAGACCAGAATATTCAATCGTAACTAGAACACTAAAACTGCCATAGCACTGGATATAGAAATGATACCAATTAATTTTAGCAGCACAGAACAGCACTGGACATAGATATATTACCAATTCATTTTAGCAGCAGAGAACAGGTAAATACATTGCTTGAAGATGAACAAGCATATTCCAAGATAATAAACATATTGACCACAAACTAAAAAATAAATTTTATATTGGAGATAAAATGTTCACATGCAAAAGTAAACGATGAGCACAGATATGTAAAGCATCATACCAACACTCTCCCCTAGGTGCATTGAAATTGAATTTAGTTGCGCCTTATTTTCATAGAGACGGTTCACGGTCTGTCTAGATATCACAATTTCCTTAGCAAGTGCCTGAAATAAATTTTACAATAAAAATTTTAAATACAGAGAAAAGAAATATAATTGCAATACTAAAAAAGTATATACCTTAAGTTTAATAAAACTAATAAAAAATTATTATCTAATGGCTCATATAGTATCAACAAATAGACACCCTAAAAAGAACCTGCCATAATCAATATCACAGATGACGTGATGAAAAGCATGCAAACAAGAGAAAGGATATCTCTAGAATTTCATCTATGAAGTACGGATAATTCTGCAAGATTGCTGCATATTGTTTCATATAAAACCAAGGCTGAAAATCCACGGCCCATGCTAGCCAGTGATCCAAGCCAAATTAACCAATGATCTTGCTTGACATTTGCATGTGGTTGATACTCCAGTATCAAAGCCTCCAGGTTGGTAAAAAATTGCCAACAGGTTGAAATCTGGGCTTTACATTGTCCACCTAATGCCTGAACAATCCTCTACCTTTTCATTTTGCCTCATCTCACACTATCAACAAGCTATACATCAGCTTTGACTAGGATGTAATAGATTGCACAGACAACTATAATCGGTAATTTTTTTTCATATTTGATAGGTCACAACTTTAGACATGTTTTAAAAACATCAATAAGAATCATCACTTGTTAATTTACAACCAAAAAATGGCACCTTCCATTTCTACAATCTAATTCATGTGAAATAATATTTTCCTATATAGGATCAATTTCATCCCTCCATTGCAATTCATGTGAAACAGTCAATTCTCTAGAGCCAGACCATCCAAAGGAATTTCAATATTATTGAAGAATTCATAATTAATCAAAGGATCTTCAATGATAGTTGAAACAACTCCCTTTAGACACTCCTCAATTACCAATTGAACTCCCTTCTAGCTAATAGTCCAAAGCAAGATAAATAGTAGTCTGGTAGGTTTTTGCCTGAACTGGGTAGTTCTAAGTCACTAGTTTCTAGAATTTTTAAAAAACATTTAAGTTCTCTTGGGATTGTGTGATGTGAACCTAACCATATGTTTTTTTTTTTAATCAAAGCAAACCTAACCATATGTGTGATGTCGAAGTGACTGAAAGAGTGACTCCTAAAAAAATTATTCTTCTTCCACTACTCATTTTCTTCACTTGTTGACAAGAAATATTTTCAATTTTAACCACAAGTTTTCCCTTTGTCCCCCTTATTTATTTATTATTATTTTTTCAAACCTAAAACCTCCTTCAAGAACCCTAGCCCAACCCTATAAGCCTTTTTCCCAAACACTAAATACCCTAACAGCTTCTTTCTAGAAATTCCAGCAATACTTTTTCTAAATACCAACGACATATCACCTTCAAACGAAGCCAATTTAAAGCCATTCTCCATCTACAATGCCTAAAACCTCCATTACATACTTTCGAACCATAACCACGCAAATTAGGTATCACCATAGGCCACCATAACACTACTCAGTTTTCCAAGTTTAAACTAAGGGATCTCCTACATAAGAACTACTACAAAGAAAACAGATCTCATGGGATCATTGTAGATGTATTTCAGCTGAACTATGTGAACTAGCTGCCATAGATCTGATATATTTAATGTCTTAACATCTTATGCTACTACATCCGTGGGGCTTAGTTCTGGATAATAAAAGCCAACCACTACAAGAACACCCATTGTTTCTCTCTCATCCAGGATAATATATCCCAGGTAACACTCCATTTTCCCATAGATATTGAAAAGAGAAGGAAGCAACAGAGTAAGAACAATTTTGGATAACTGGATGCAATTTTTTTAATCTGGTTATTCATTAGACATTTGTTTATAAAATTCACAGTTAGTAAATCTCATACATGCAATGGTTACACCAAAGCTTCACCTAGTTGGGTGCCAACTGCCCACATGACAGCCCATGCAGATCATGTAGCAAAAAGAGATTACCCAGGGTCTACCCATTCACTTAAGTAATCATCTATATCACAGTTGCATTGACACTGTCTTAATGCTAATTATTTACTTCAAAAATGTAAAATAAAAAACTGTTTATTATAATATTATATTTTACAGTGGCAAAGGTACGTTAGGTGGTGCATTTTCTACAGTTTCTTTCTCTGTGTTAGTTAATGGAGTGGTTGTAGGTTTCTTCCATAGCTCTAGAGGCCTTAGACCTGTTATCTCCATTCCTGTTTGATATGGTGATGATGTCTAGAGCTATGGAGGGAGGCTTTATTGCAGGATTTAGGATTGGAGAAAGGGTGGAGGAGAGATTAGAGGCCCATCTTCTTTTATTTGCTGATGTTACAGTGATACTTTGTGGAGTAGAGGAAACTCAAATTGGGTATTTGAGATGTGTTCTGTTGTGCTTCGAGGCAGTTTTGGGGTTGAGGATTAATTTGGCATAAAGTGAGCTTATTCTAGCGGGGGAGATGGGGGATGTTGCATAGTATGGTGAACGTGGGATGTAGAGTGGGGGCCTTTCCTGTGGTGTATTTGGGTATCCCTTTTGGGTAGGATTCACTATTAGCTCCTTATGTCAGAAACAAGGATATGACCAAAAAACATGAAATAACATATTCAACTGCTCAAATTGGTGTCCCATACCTGCATCGTGTGACAAAAGAAGAAAAAACACTAGAGGTTACTCAAGGTCCAATTTGGTATCTCAAATGAAGTGACTGAACTGGAATCAGTAGTATCCCACAAAATTCAATGGTATGGTGAAAAGGGAGATTCATGTATTTCTTTCTACCATACTATGTATTAGTGTTATTGTAGTACATAAAGTTGTACAGACTTCAGATGCAAAAATTGGACAAAGTTAATAAATGACAACCTCATGTGTAAGAATTCAAAAGTCTCCTTTAATTTATTTTTATTTTTTTTCAAGTAGGGGGTATAACTTTGTCACCAAACTAGTCCCCCTACCCTAATGAGATCCACACCACAAACCGCATGAGACGTGACGTGAGGGGCTCGAACGGGCGACGTCCGGATCTACGATACATCTACCAATCCATCTGAGCTACCCGCATGGGTGTCTTTAAACTTTAATTGAGAAGGGTTATATAGTGAGATAGTTTTCATCACAACTACTAGAATTCTTAACAAACCTAACCACCCTAGTTGCTAAGGGTTTTCTTTATTTTTCCTTTCTATTTTCTTTTTCGAACAGTTACAAACTTAAACTTAATTAAGGTATTCAGCCAATCAATTTCTACTTTCTTGAAGAACCCAACTAAGGTCAAAATCCAAAATACTTCCACATCAATATACTCCTTCAGATTAATTAATTTGTAACAAAACTTTACAGAAATCACCATCTCTATATGATGTTAAAAATTCTAATGGAGACTTCTGATGCAAAATAGCTTCATGTATACTCGAGAAATAGAACAAGATGTAGTAATGATGGATTAGAGACATAGTGTGAGTACCTTGGCAGAGCCCATGTCATTTCTCTTTGCAGCTTCTCTAATTGCTTTCTGTACACTTTTCTCTTCTTTCTGAATATCTAAATTTTTATTTAAAAAAAAAAGAAAAGAAAGAGAAATCGAAGGAACCCATAAATCCAAACTCAGGATCACCAACATAAATATAATGTAAATTTTTTTCACACACAAAATAAAACCCAGAATATGCAAGTGAAAAAGCATTTAAAAACACATATATAAAGGGATAAAATGGAGAAAAGATGTATATGCCTCGGATTTGGCGTTCGATGTTGCGGCACTCTTGGCGAAGGCGACGCTGCCAGTCTCTCATTTGCTGTTGTGGGTTTGGTTTAGGCTTCAAAACATTCATTACTTTCTCCATCTCTCCCACTCTCTTTTAAAATCTTACCCTCTCTTTCAAAACCCCCTAACAGATCAGAATTCAGATGGATGAAGATGAATAGAAGTGAGGATGGAAGCCCCGAAGGCGAATAAGATTCGATCGGATCCTTCTGTAGCGTGTTTCTGATGAATTGATGCTCAAATTCAGACCCTTTTTCATGAAAAATTAGATTTTTTTTTTTTTTATTAAAAAAACACTTTCTCCTTTAATAAAAGTGAGAGAAAGCGCGTAGTCGTACGGCCGAGTCCGCCCGCCCTTCAAAATTTTCCTTCAGTTGGGACGCGGGTAAGAATGACAAAACGCCCGCCCCACCCGGACAGATTCGGGGAGGGTTAATCAGGGGTGGGACAGGTATAGGGAAAAAATAAATCTGGACTCAGGTTTGAGACGTTCTGAAAAGGGTACCGCCCGTATTCTGATATAGTATATACGGTGCAACTCGAACGGGCTAGCATGAGCCTGGCTCTCAGCCCTTTTTTTCCGAGCTTGGGCTAAAAGTTTTATTTTACAGGATGGGCCTAGACTGAAAATTTTCAGCTTGACTTTAATTCGTTCTAGGCTCAAACAGAAACTCCTACAACTCGATGCAACCCGAGCCTCAACACAACCATTAATTAATTTTACAGGGTGTCAGTTTTTAACTACTGACACAACACGATTGAATACGATATGAAGTTAATGAGTTTAGGATTTAGTATAAATGGGTTTGGGTCATAAACGGATTGACACGTATAACACGATTAATAAACAGATCGGATTTGAGTTTTACTAGTGTCAACCCGTTTAACACGATTTAACACGTTTAATTATAAAATATATTATGAGTTAAGGTAATTCATCTCACATTAAATATTTATCAAGATTTTAAAATTTTTTATTTATAAAAAAAATTTCTACTTTGATTTGACCCATATCCAAAGTTACTAAACTTGAAAATTATCTATACATATTAAAAGATAGATAAACTTTTTTATTTAAAAAATAAAAAAATTAAAATAAACGAATTAAGTGTGTTGACACGTGTAACCTCTTGACACGATTAATGAATAGTGTCGGGTTTGGGTTCACACATATTTTTGAATATGTATACCGTGACATAACCCAAGCACGATACGATAATACGAATTGACACTTTAATTAATTTACCCCACTCGGGCGGATTTCTAGTATCTAAAATAAATTGTCTTGCCATTAATTTTTGATGTGGGATTTCTCATACTTTTTTAGTAGTTGATGCTATCACAGTATGTTAATTGAATTGGGATTTTTGTCAAAAATTACCAAATCGCTTCCGTGGCCAGTAACAAAACAATCTTTATCCTCCATTACAAATTAGTTATTCAATTTCTAGTCTACCGTTTAGGTCGATGATGAAATCACAATATATGTCACCGGAACATATATGGAACACACACACATAAATATATAAATGAAACTTGAAGCCACCAAGTGAAACCTCCTCTCAATTCTTATCTTTCTCAATCTGATCTATCATCATCCCAATTTTTGTCGTCGTTCTCCATTTGCGTTGTTGATCTCTGTTGTTCGTCCGTCGTCACCTCCCTTTCATATATGGAAAATCAATTTGGGGAGCTACTCCAATTGATTCACAGTTTGCCGTTCGTGGTTCGCGGGTCACCGTCTTCACCATCCTTCAATCTCTGTCATCATTCCACGCACATCACAGTCATCATTTTCTGCTTTCCGTTTGCCTTTCGTGGATTCGTGGATCACTGTCGTCACCACTCTTCATCTTTGCACTACTACACTCTTCCGTCATGCCCTTCATGCATGGAAAATCGACTTAGAGAATTACTCCAAATGGATTATTGGATTGGGTTTTGGTTCTCTCTTATCATTTTAGTATCAGTACCTGGACTTTTGAAAGAATTTGGAAGGCTTGGGAACGAGCTAGCTTGAAATCAAAGACCAAATGCGTGTTCTTGTATGCTTTCTTAGTCCCACGTCGAAGGAAAACTGTACCCCTCACTCTATAAAAGAGCCATCTTTTCTTTCAACAATTTAACATTTTGTGGTTGACCAATCTTTTGACAGCTGTAAGTCATCCAAAGTTTAAAAAATTGTGTAATATTTTCCTACTTGAGAAGCATTTCAAGCAACCTGAGGAACCGATACCGAACTTAGGTTGGACTCGGGCTTCATATGCCGGGTTTAATATCGGTTTTAGGACAGGCTTCGGGCATATAATTTTTGAAGTTAGGCTAAGCTTGGGCAGACTTCAACGCAAGCCCAGTCCATCTGAATTGCACTCCTAATAATTTATATAATTTAATAATATCTAAGTATTTAAGGTCTAAGGTTTTACTATTCAGTTACTTTCTTTGCCCAAATAATCTATCTCATCATTCTCCTGCCATTGTCTCTCAAGGTTGGTCGTGGATGCGTTTGCCTACCCCCCTATTGCTAATCATCTTTTCTCAATCAGTCACTCATCTACAACTTCTATCTCCAATATCGTTTCATCTATTATTGACCCATAAGATTTTTCTGCCATTGTCAACCTTCTTCCATTCATCTATCATCTTCTATTTTTTATTTTCTTTAAGGTGAGAGCACACATGCTCTCTATTTGAATATATATTTTCTATTTATACATAGATAATCACATAAATATGTGTGTAGATCTTGTAAGAGCATATTTTCACACAATGAATAAGTACACTCCACGTGTAAAAGAAGAGGCAAAGAGCCAAAAGTTCGAAGGCCCGGACCTTAAAATCAGACAACCTACTATGAGACGAGACCGGATCCGCTTGGACAGACGAGATAGCCAACACAAAACGGGTTAGCTCTAGCCCGACAACAAATGAAACAAGAAGATATAAACGATATAAGTCCCTAAACTTGTGTTGAATCTGAGGCAAGAAACAATTCCTATTTCATCACGACTGGAAGCACGACCTCAATAATGGCACCATTTGTGGCCCAATAACATCCCCACGATTAGGGAGTTAACTACAATCAATGACACATTCTCTATGACACGAGATCCATTTAAACACTACAAGAAAATGCACTATTAGCGACGCACGTGTACTTTGGTAAGGTCAAAACCCAAAAATGGGCCTTTTTGGAGCTGAAACTTGCAAAAATTTCAAACTGGGCATCCGAACCGATTACCGTAAGTTTGTACAAGTCTATTTTATCATTTTTTTGGTGTGTGATGGGGTTTTGGGGTTGGTAGGCCGATATCCGGTGTTTTGGTCCGTCAAAACCCCAAATGGGCCTTTTTGAAGCTAAAACTTACAAAAGTTTCAAACTGGGCATTCTAGCCGAGTGCCGTAAGTTAGTGAAAGTCAATTTTATCATTTGTGAGGTGTTTGATAGGGTTTTGGGCTCATTTGGTTGATATCTGGTATTTTGGTCAGTCAAAACTCCAAAATGGGCCTTTTTGGAGTTAAAACTTGCATAAGTTTCAAACCGGGTATCCAAACCGATTATCGTAAGTTCATGCAAGTCTATTTTATCATTTTTGAGCTGTGTGATGGGGTTTCGGGATTGGTAGGACTGATATCCGTCATTTTGGTCCTGTCAAAACCTCAAAATGGGCCTTTTTGGAGCTGAAACTTGCATAAGTTTCAAACCGGGCATCCGAACCGAGTGCCGTAAGTTCGTGAAAGTCAATTTTATCATTTAGGAGCTGTGTGATGGGGTTTCAGGGGTGGTTAGGCTGATATCCAGAGTTTTGGTCTGTCAAATCCCTAAAATGGGCCTTTT
Source organism: Nyssa sinensis (assembly GCA_008638375.1). Classification (NCBI taxonomy): domain Eukaryota; kingdom Viridiplantae; phylum Streptophyta; class Magnoliopsida; order Cornales; family Nyssaceae; genus Nyssa; species Nyssa sinensis. The sequence goes on from CM018034.1 coordinate 15,036,147, forward strand.
GGGAGCTGAAACTTTCATAAGTTTCAAACCGGGCATCCGAAACCGAGTGCCGTAAGTTCGTGCAAGTTTATTTTATCATTTTTGATGTGTGTGATGTGGTTTTGGTGTATTTAGCCCGATATCCGGCATTTTGGTCTATCAAAACCCCAAAATGGGCCTTTTTGGAGCTGAAACTTGCATAAGTTTCAAACCGGGCATCCGAACTGAGTGCCATAAGTTCGTGCAAGTCTATTTTATCATTTGGGAGCTGTGTGATGGGGTTTCGGGGTCAGTAGGCCGATATCCGGGGTTTTTTTCTGGCAAATCCCTAAAATGGGCCTTTTTGGAGTTGAAACTTGCATAAGTTTCAAACCGGGCATCCGAACCGAGTGCCATAAGTTCGTGCAAGTTTATTTTATCATTTGTGAGGTATGTGATGGAGTTTCAGGTGTAGTTAGGCCGATATCCGGCATTTTGGTCTGTTAAAACCCCAAAATGGGCCTTTTGAGTTGACACTTGCATCCCTATAAAATTAAATAAGTTCGTGCAAGTCTATTTTCATATGTGAAGTGTCATGCGGTTTGTAGGCTGTTAGGCCGAAATATTTTTTAGGGTTTTAAGTAACATTTTCTATAAATAATATATGTACCAAAATAAATAATTTTAAAAACTTACCAAGGCTGATCAGAGCCTCCCTACTGGCTGAGTATTGTCTTCATAAGAGCCTCTATCTAGGGCCTGCCGTTCCTTGAGCCTCTGTCATCTCAACCCTCATCTCTGCATTCAGTCTCTCAGTTGCCTCAGCTCTCTAGGTGGCTGCGTGAAACTTAGCATTGCTCTCGACGGTAAAGGACGATGCCGTCGGCTCCATCCCACTCCCTAAGCCACGCACATATCCGCGCCTCTTGCCCAGCACAGTCTCTCATATCTGGTCATCGGTTGGCGGTTGCTCACCCTCACGGGTCGGTCGAACATGCATCTCGACCATCTCGTCCTAAAAAAACATAAATATTTGTTACTACTTTTAAACATTTTATATTAATATTAAAATCGTAATAGTGCTATATAAATATTTTCCAACTTACATAAAGACGCTGAGCTTCAGGTCCAGTCCAACCCTTCTCGGGATTGTAGTGTGTCCTGTGCCACAACTCAATGGGGCTGGGTGGTGCACCGGTCTCCTGGTATCGCTGCAACAAATAAATAGTAGCTTGTGAAGATTGATTTCATGAATACATTATACAATGAGAAATTGATACATTTATTAACTGACCATCTCGTGCCTATACCTAACAAAAGAACGTGATCCACCACAGTGGGTCACCTTTTGCTTGCTTCTACTCTCGCTATTTTTCTTACTAAGTTCTTACACTTGGCCAAAACAAAGAAGGTTAGTATAAATGACAATGATTCATCATAGAACAAAAGTAATTTTGACAATTTTTACCTGGAATGCGTCACTAACGAACCGGTCGCATAGTAACATCTAATCCTCCACCGCCACCCCTCTGTAGGGTCTGTCGCGAGGCTCTCTACCGACTGCCACCTCCGCCTTGTAGTGCATGTGGAGCCTATGTCAGTAGTCCCTGAAACGGGTTCCCAAGTAACGGTCGACTGCCTTCACGACATGAGGCAGGTGGAGATCGATGTCAAATTTCTCCTGTAAAAGCATGTCATTGTCAAAACATTACGGCATAACATATGTTAAAATTTAGTAGAACACAATAATAAAAGATATACCTGGATATGCACATGAATAATTTTGTGGGCAAAGACAAGTGAAGTGGTGAAGGAATTGTGAATTTGGTATTCAAATTTCAACCAATTTTAGGTGTTATATAATTTATTGAAACAAGACTAGTAAGTAATAATACTTGTGTACCTGAACCTTTGCTGATGTAATTATTTTGTATATCTTGTACATTGTTGGTTATATTAATAATATTTTTTGAACTAATAAAAAAAAAAAGACCAAGGTGGAAAACATCAACGAGATATCGTACTGAAGTTTATGATTATAGTTATTATGACATTGTACATTTTTTTCTTCTAAATTGGCATTACCTAAGAGAGAATCACAAGATCAAAAGCATTCATGAAAACAATACTTGGAAGTCCATAGAAGAGCTAGTGACAAATTGGTATCTTTCCTCTTTTTCAAAATACCTAGTTTATGTACTGACACTCCCAATTTTAGTAAAGCTTAAACTAATAGGATGACTACTGGAAATAGGTTTTTGAAAAAAAAATAGAAAGAGAAAACCAATCAGATATTTTTGATATGCATGGAATTTGTAATCTAAAAAGGGTCAGAAACAAGAAATTCAGAGAGAGAGAGCATTTCAACAAGGTCATTATAGAAATTGTATACTATCAAAAGCAAAAAAACCAAGTTTTGTTTCGTTTGTATTGTTACAAAATCAGAATAGGCATATTCAGAGCATTACCTGAAAGCTTGAAACTTATCCTAAAGAAATAGAGCCCAAAACACAAAGAATAAAAGTAGGAACTGGCCTCTGCAGTTTGGATGTCCTTCAAAAGCTGTCTAAATCTCTTGGAAATGTACCTGTCAAATAAAGATTAAGCAAATAATGAGTGGATTTTGAGGATTGATCATTAGAATGTAAAGACATTCTTTTAATGCAATTAAAAATTATGAAAATTATTTTAATTGGTGTTTTTTTATGTCTTCATCAACATGTAATTTTTTTAAACTTATATACCATAATATTATTAAAAATGAAAAAATACTAGAGATATCTAATTTATATCCACAATATGATGTGTCAGGATATGATGACTTTGAGTTTCACATGATGTGATTTTTAAAGTCACAAATCACTTGAGATACAATTGAAAATATAAATTGGATATATCTAACATTACTTATTTAAATATACATTTTATTTATAATACATTGGCTCAAAATAATGCATTAACATCCCAACTACTACTTCAAAAATTTTTATTCCAAATTTTCATAATTTAATATTAATATCTATTATTTTTTGAAAAACAATCGTGATATTGATATGTAATTACCATATATGCATTGACATATTAGTAGTTTTTGACTTGCAATATATAAATTTTTATCGATATCCAAATTCCAATTTTTTTGTTGTTGATTTTATAGGAGATTGAGCTAGTGCATTAGGTTGAGATTGTTATTATTCTTGTGTACACAGGTTGTGCATTTTTTCATTAATAATATACTCTACTTATCAAAAAAACAAAAAAAAAAAGAAGAAGAAAAAGATAAGTGATTTAGTACATCTCCATAGAACTCAAGTTTACCACGTGTATAATTTCCATCTCAACATCTCCATAGAACTCTCAAGGTTTCAATTTTTATTCTCTCTCCACTTTTTTTTTTTTTTTTTGTCTATCTTTTCCAAAACAATATGAGAGATAGTTAGGTTATTCAGCAAAACTGTGGCTTCACATTATTATTATATATTATTATAAGATGTAAAGTGACGATTTTTCACCAAAGATTTTTTTTTTTAAATTATAAAAAAAATAATTACCTACGATTTATGATGAATAATAGAATTTGTAACAATCAATCACACTTTTGGAGCATAAGTGGGAGTTAGAAGTTTAAGACCATGTTTATTTATTATCTATAAATGTCCAAAAAAATTGGATTACATGTAAAATGGATTAGCTGGGATGAGACTTAAGTTCCCTTCACACATTGATCATAACAAAGCTCAGATCTCAAACGCCAAAGCTTATTTCAAAGACATTAGATCTTAAAATAGAAAATCAGATGAAGTATAATGACAACACAAATTTTAACAAAAATGGCACACATACAAACACCCATGGAGTTCGGTCATGGCTAATGAACACAAAAACAAACACAAATAAAAAAACAAATCTAAACCGAAACACAAAAGAATGATGCAGATTTGACAGATCTTCGCGAAAATAGAAAGAACGAATATGAAATTTGAAAATCTACAGTCGCCGAGTACGATTGCCGTCGCCGAATAGGGCCTTCAACCGCCGTCGCCGAATGGGCCTTCCACCGCCTGTTAGAATCGAGCTTGATATTAGGGAGTGACAGAGACAGAGTGAGAAAAAACTCAGGGAAACAAAGAAGAGCAGAATAAGAAACTGGGTCGGCGTTAAAAAGGGGGGACTTATTAGCGACGCACACTGTGCGTCGCTAATAAGCCTTATGCGTCACTAAATGTCAGTAAAACGCCACCATTTTATTATATGAAGCTATTTGCGACGCACGTATGCACGTCGCCAATATTAGCGATGCCCACGTGTGTCGCTAAAGGTCATATGTGCGTCGCTAATAGTTTCGCCCCTAATTTTTCGCGCCAGACTCACATTTTTTTTTTTTACTTTTTCCCTACTATTCGCGACACACTACTGAGCGTCGCTAAAAGTGACTTTTAGCGACGCTTTTCGTGCGTCGCTAATAAGGCACGTTGCAAAAACTATTTTTTTTTGTAGTGAAACTTTGCTACCCATACGGGATGAGAGATCTCCGATCCATGTTAAATGGACAAGAGAACTTCGGTCCATGCATGGATTGGACGTAATCCCAATCTAGTGAATGATTACCAATACAAGAATTCACAATTTTCATGCGTGGAGTTGTGTTATTGCTTGATTGTTGCATCATGATTTTTCTTGTATTTTATGTGTGGGAAATTGTGGCTTTTTATATATTTCATAAGAGTAAAATATAAAATAGCCATGACACAACAAGTGTGACAACCGAAAATATGCAAAGTGATCCTTTTTCATCAAAAAATGAAATGGGTGTTTATCACCACTGAAACCCAATACAGGCTTTTGTTTCACCCTTTGCAATTCTCATTTTTTGAATAAGATATTGCATTTAAATTTTAAACTAATAGGATTTGTCAAATTGAACCTAGGATGCTACTTAATGACTAAAACATGTATAAATTCAAATGACCTAATGTCTTTTTTGAATATTTTTAACCCAATCTTGTTTCTTTCTATTAATCAAGAAATTTCATTGTTATATTCTAGGGCCAGAAGTTGGATAAATAAACCCAAGCCCAACCCAATTTGTTATAGGCTTGGGCAACTTATTATTGAATATGGGACGGACTTGGACACTAGAACTCAAGTCAGAGTTAAATTCGAGTTAGTCTTGGCATAGGCTTTGAAAAACTGAAGCCAACCCAAATCCAAGCCTATATATATTTTTATTTTTATGAGTTGTTAGATTACGTGTATAACTAATACAAATCGTTTATTTACACTTACATATATACTCATCTTATGCTATCATTAACCCACATTTTATCATTTTAACCCTAGTTGCAACATCAAAGAACTCATCTAACCCTAGTCGCAACTCTTGGCCTTTTGCCTCTCAAATATGAATCGAATTGAATAGTTGACACTAGGCTTGTAAACAAGTCGGGTCCAACCCGGACCCGTTTACATAAGACCTGAACCTATTAACAAGACCCGATTCGAACCCATTAAAAACTAATTAAACGGGTTGGGTACAGATCTGTCAGATAAAACTCGTTAAAGACCCAACCCGCCAAATCATTAACAAGCACACACACACACACTCTCTCTCTAATACAATATTAAAGTTCGAGAATTTAACTCCTAAAACAAAGTTACTATATATATATATATATATAGATACATACATAAAAGTTAGAGAGAGAGAGAGAGAGTCTTAGTGAATTTGTTATCTTCAACTTTCTAGCACCGTCTTGTGCAATGAAAATGTTTTGGAGATCACTTTATGGAATTATTTCATAAATCTAGTTATCAATACCCGGTTTCATTGAATTAACATTTGATTAAAAATCATTATAAGTATTTTATGTCTTGGATGAGTAATTTTTATTTCATTCCATTTCCAATTATATTTCATAAAATAATCGTTCCATTTTTACGTACCAAACATGTACTAAGGGCCCATTGGGTATCATTTGAATTCTTTGTTCCTTATTTCTAAGAGTTCTTTTCTTTTAGTTTTACCAACAAAGGAGTTGTCTAATAAAATTTTCTTCATAGTTATCTTAGCTCTGTAAATAGACTATAAAGTTCGGAACATTAATATGATCACGTGAATCATTATTACAAATATCACTTAGCAAAACAAAATTTGGGAGTAAGGTAACTTTTTGCAGGCCTAAATTCTTGATAAAAATCAAAGATTTTTTAGATGAAAATTATTGTTATTTTACCATTAATCATGTGTCCGATCGTAAGAATAAAAATAGTGGATGTCACATGAAACAATTTCAATCAATAATGACATAATTGGAGCCAATCAAAAATTTTCTTTATAAAACTAAGTTGGACTATTTCAAATAGAAAATTTTAGCTTCCAATTTTTTATTTGCAAACAGGTTGAGTTTTGAGGTCGAATATCCAGATTTACCGAATTTGGGTTTAGATCTAAACTCGTTTAAGTTTAACAAATTCGAATTCGAGACTTAAAAAATTTGTCCAAACCCAATTCATTGACATACCTAATTAACACAAGTTAACCTTCGACCTCTTCATATCCCTAGCCACATCTGATCTCTTCATTGGAATAAAATTATTTTCAAATTTAAATCCAACCCCATCAAATTCAATCTTTAACTTTATTGATTCTTTTTCCTTAAAACAATCAATATTCTTGGTCTAGTTTCTAGATTCAACCATTAATAATGATCATTGATTTGACCCAAACCTATCATACGTAGGCGATGGTTCTTAAATTATTGTAATAAATGAACCACGTGTTGGCCCACACACGTAGAATTAGGCCCAACATGAAAGCACGTGTTAAATACTTAAATAATTATATTTCAATAATGTTATAATTCAATTATTACATATAATATATATATATATAATACAACAATAATATGTGGAATATGCACTATTAAACTTTATACAATTAAGTGTTTTGTCTGTATTTTTTTTATGAAATGTTGTCACCTTGATATGCCATAAAGTGATAGACCAGTCTCCACATGACACGCGTACACACAGAACAGATGAAGCTCGTCCATCCAGAGCAGGATTATACATATGGGCTCCAGAGCTTCATAATTTGGAACCCCGGGCAACCTCCGGACTCACCTTTAGTTCAGAAGGCACCGCACCCATGCACAAGAGGGTCCCGAGCTGATTGCCACCTTAGGCACCCTACCGAGCTAAAGATAAGGAAGCTGCGCGCAACAAGGAAATTGCCATTCCTGGACAACTTCCACTTTCTATCTCCATGGGGCACATTGTTTTACATGGTAACTGCCATTCTATGATAGCAATCAAATCTCCACTTTCATGAGATTGAATCCTAATTAACTTAGGAGAATCGACAGCCTATAAATTAGACCCAAAGGTACGCAGTTTATTTTACAGTCATTCAATTACTTTCAATTACAGTTTTTCTTTATAATTTTATTAACTTCATCATCGGAGTGGCTACCGCTAGAGCCAACCTGGTGGCCCTCTGATATCTTTCTTTGAGTGTTCAATAGGCGACAGAGAGCAGAGCCTCTACTAATCAAAAAGTGCAGCATCAGTTTGGCGCCGTCTGTGAGAACCGAAAAATTGTTTCTTGCTAAAGATCTTTTCTCTACAAACGAACTCATTGCCTTTCTCACTGAAGGACCATGGCTCCTAATCTTCGTCCAAGGAAGAACCCTTAAAACCCTTAAAACCGACAACCTGTTGGAAGATGAAAGGGACAAGTATCTGATCCCATGTAGCAGCAACTCAATCGAGTTCAGCGATAGACTAACCTGATGCAGGAACAACTTCTTGCCATCTCTAGAACTTTGGCGTTGCTTACCCAGAGCCCTGGGAATAACCCCCTACATCCTCCTACTGGCACGGTTGATGCAGGGGCACAACCTCTTACCATCACCATGGGCGGAGGACCTCACGAGGAGATCCCCATTGACCAACCAGTGCACCCCCAAGGCACTACTCATATGGGAGGAGACCCCCAGCCATCAGCTGCCATCGGTAGGGGGATACCGGCTGTCCACTACCAAAGTACTACAAGGGTTCCGACTCTGGTGGCTTCAAGGGAAAACCCAGCGCCGCATGAGTTTCAACCCCACACGGCACCGGTTCCCCTAGTCCAGGACAATCGACATTCTCACCCAATCATGGGACAGAATCGTCCCACCTATGTGGGCGCTGAGGCTGCAAGGCAAGACCTTCGACCTGTCGGTACAGCCTGGGGGCCCACAAAGGATTGAAGAAGTAACAGACTCTATAGACCACACCGTTGTTACTAAAGGTACTTATATCCCTCCAGAGCAAGATACGCTAGCAAAGCTGCTTGAAAGGTTCACCACACCATTCACCCTTACTATAATGGCTGAGGAACAACCGAAGAAATTTATTGTCTCAAAGTTCACTTTTTATGATAGGACTGGGGACCTAGGGGACCATCTTTCTAACTATCAACACACCATGGCACTACATGGAGCCACAGATGCCTTCATGTGCCGTACCTTTGTTACCAGCCTCAAGGGCACTGCTCTGAAGTGGTTCCACCACCTCCCTCAGAATTCAGTCGTCAATTTCTACGAGCTTAGTAGGCGTTTCTTTGACCGATTCATGACCAGCAGAAGGTTGAGGAAAGGACCAGAGTTCTTGCGAAACATTAAGCAATCCAAAGGGAAGTCACTCCGAGAGTACATCGTGCGCTTCAATGCTGAACTCACAGAGATCACGGAATTGTAGTCCAAGCTTCTTGGTTGTCGCCCTGACTTCTGGCTTAGTGCTGGGGGGTTTTTCATGATTCTTTAACAAAGAGCCCTCCCGCTGACATGGCAACACTCATTGAATGAGTCAGAAAGTACATAAATCTAGAGGGAGCGAGGATCTCTTCTCAGAAAGTAAAAGAACAGGCCTAAAAGGATGATAAAAAGAAAGACTCCAATGCAACCAAAAAGAGGGTCAGAAGTCCCGACAAAAGGACGGCATCCAGAACACCTGGCAACATTAGTACTGGAAGGAACAATGCCTACATTCCTCTGAATGCCTCCTTAACTCACATACTTCGGCAGGTCTAAGCATGTGAAAATCTAAAGTGGCCCGAGCCACTAAAAAGCAATCTCGATACCCGGGACCAGAATAAGTACTGCGATTTTCACAAAGACCATGCGCATACTATCGATAAATGTAGAGCCCTCAAACAAAAGATCGAACAGCTCATTAGGAGAGGACGGCTGTGGGAGTTCGTCAGACAGGACGGGAGGCATAACCCCCGTAATGATAGACCGCAACAGAGGAGGCAAGAATTGAGGCCTGAACAGAGGGATGGACGGAATGAGCCACAACAACAGAACAATCAGGTCATCTTTGTCCTCCACGCTGATAGCCCAGTCACAGGGATGTCTAATCGAGCAAGAAAACATTACGCTCGGGAGGCCATAACTACTCCTAGCATCTTCCATATCTCAGCTGTCGAGAAGAGGCTGAAGCCAGTTCTTGGTATCCAGTTCTCGGATCAGGATCTCGCAGGGGTGCATTATCTCTACAGTGACGCCCTTATAGATACAGGAAGCTCTAGCAACGTGTTATTCTACAAGCCTCTCAAGTACATGAAGCTCAACTCCAATGACGTCAAACCCACCGCCACGGTAATGACAAGATTTGACGGGAACCTCAGCTCCCCGCTGTGGAGAATTGACATTCCCATAACAGCAGGAAAGAGGGACGGTCAGAAGACCATAATCTCAGAATACCTGGTTCTGGATTCCAAGTCCCCTTATAATATCATCATCGAAAGGCCCTGGCTTCATCAAATGGGAGCAGTCACCTCAACCCTTCACTAATGCCTGAAGTATGTGCACAATAATATGGTCTATTCTATTAGAGGGTGCTAGCCAACTGCCCGAGAGTGCTAAACTCTGGCGCTAAGAGAAAAGGCTCCCAAATAGCAATCACAACATTCTCATGAAGGTAGGAACCCAGACCTTTCCAACCTTCATGAGAAGGAAGAGTGCCCCTCCAGAATTGATGAACCACTAAGCCCTAGAGGATGGGACAGCAGAGCCAAGCCAATGGGGGATCCTATCAAGGTGCTCATTAGCCCCAAAGGAGGAGATCGATATTTGCAGATCGGCTCAAACCTGTCACCTCCCGAACAAGAAGAGATGGTGGAATTCTTGAAGAGTAACCTCTCAGTGTTTGCCTAGGAAACTAAAGATATGGAGGGGATAGATCCCGACCTTATCACCCACAAGTTAATGACCGATCCTGACCACCCTCTTGTAAGACAAAAAAGGAGGACGTTTGCTCCAGAGCGTCACTAGATCATTAATAAAGAAGTGTAGAGGTTGTTGGATGCTAAAATGATAAGAAAGGTATTTTATCCAGAATGGCTCGCCAATACCGTTCTAGTCAAAAAGAAAAATGGTAAATAGAGGTTCCACATCGACTACACAGACCTCAACAAAGCCTGTCCCAAAGACAGCTTCCTTCTTCCAAGGATAGACCAATTATTCGATGCAACGGTAGGGTACGAACTCATGATCTTCATGGATGCTTACTCTGGGTACAATCAGATCCAAATGTACCCTACAGACCAGGAAAAGATAACTTTCATATCCAAACAAGGCCTCTACTACTATAGGGTGATGCCGTTCGGTCTGAAAAATGTTGAGGCGACATATCAACGTCTGGTGAACAAGATGTTCGGCCCTCTGATCGGTAATACAATGGAAGTCTACATAGAAGATATGCTAGTCAAAAGCCTATGGAAGAGCAGCCACATCCAGCACCTAAGCCAAACATTTGATATCCTGAAACAACATAAGATGAAATTAAATCCCCTGAAGTGCACCTTTGGTGTAACCAAGGGAAAGTTTCTGGGTTTTCTGATTTCCCAGAGGGGTATTGAAGCAGACCCAACTCAGATTTAAGCCTTAATTAAGCCGGAATCACCGAAGACTAAGAAAGACATTCAGGCTTTGAATGGGAGAATTACGGCCCTGAATCGATTCATCTCCAAATCTACCGACCGCAGCTTGCCATTCTTTAAGGCCTTGAAAGGAAACAGGGCCTTGCAATGGTCTGATGAATGTGAGAATGCCTTTTAAGAACTGAAGAAGTATCTGGCCTCCCCCGAACTCCTCTCAAAGCCAATCCAAGGGGAGAAACTGCTTCTCTATCTTGAGGTCTCTGAAAATGCCGTCAATTTTGTACTGGTCAGGCAAGACAAGAAGGTCCAAAAGCCCGTATTCTACGTAAGCAAGGCTCTTCTAAACACAGAGAAAAAGTATACAGAGATTGAAAAGCTGGTCTTCGCTCTGATAATCTCTGCCTAGAAGCTCTGACCCTACTTCCAAGCACATCTTATTGAGATCCCAACCGCATCTCCACTAAAGTCAGTACTATGGAAGCCTAAAGTCTCAAGGCGATTGGTTAAGTGGTTTGTGGAGTTGGGAGAATTTGATATCTCCTACATTCCACGGACCTCCATCAAAGGGCAATCATTGGCAGAACTTGTTGTAGAGTTCACTCTAGTGCTGCATGATAAGGCACAACTGAGTAAGAGCTCCGCTCTATGGCAACTCTATACCGATGGATCATCCACTGACCAAGGTTCTGGTGTCAGCTTGGTATTACGGTCCTCTGAAGGGCTTGTAGTAGAAAATACAGTAAGCTTGGGATTCAGAGCTTCCAACAATGAAGCTAAGTACGAAGCCTTTATCCTCGGAATGAAGCTAGCAATGGAGTACGAGGCCCAAAATCTTAAAGTTTTCTCTAACTCCCAACTGGTGGTAAGCCAAGTTCAGGGAGAATTTGCCGTCAAAGACGATAGAATACTCTAGTACTCAGAACTGGTAGATTTACTAAAGTGCTCTTTCCTTGAATTCACCATTCAAAAGATTGAGAGAGGTCAGAACTCGAGGGCTGATGCCTTGGCAAACATGGCCTCCCATCTTAAGCCAGAAGGAGATTCAACTCTGAAGATCTCTCACCAACCAAGGCCGAGTATTGAAGAGGTATGGTCTTCCCAAGTCTCCGAGCAAACTCAAAATTGGATGACTCCCATCCTCCGATATATAGAGGAAGGATTGCTCCCAGAAAATAAAAACTTGGCCTGAAGGATTCAGGTTAGGGCAGCTCGGTACCTACTCTTAAATAGGAAGTTCTATCGAAGATCCTACTCTCAACCCTTATTAAGATGTCTGGCTCTAGAAGAATCTCAATATGTTCTTGCAGAAATACACGAAGGAATCTGCAGCAACCATAATAGTGGTAGAACCATAGCCTACCGAACTCTAACTCAGGGCTACTATTGGCCCAGTATGCTGAAACAAGCCAAGGAGTACGTCTAAAAATGTGACAAATGCCAACGATTTGCTCCTTACCAGCACCAGCCCCACCATGAGCTCGTTCCTATTGCTAGCCCGTAACCTTTTGCTCAGTGGGGAATGGACATTATAGGGCCGCTGCCAAAGGCCACTCCAAACAAAAGGTACCTCTTGGTAGCCATTGATTACTTCTCCAAATGGGCAAAGGCCGAGCCCCTAAGTCACATTACGGAAGTAGAGGTAAAGAGCTTCACATGGAGAAACATAATCTGCAGGTTCGGCATACCCTGCATCATCATTTCAGATAATGGTACGCAGTTTGCTGGTAAAGTTTTCAAATAATTTTGTGAAGACTTGTGCATCAGTCATCACTTCGCTTCGCTAGGGCATCCTCAAGCTAACAGGGAAGCCGAGGTCACCAATCGAATGATTCTTGATGCTCTTAAGAAGAGGTTGGAAGATGCCAAAGGCAGATGGGTTGAGGAGCTTTCTGGTGTACTCTGGGCTTGCAGAACTACAAGAAGAACACCAACCTCTAAAACCCCATTCTCACTTGCCTAAGGCTCGGAAGCAGTAATTCTTGTCAAAATTGGTATGCCTACCTTGAAGACGGAGGCTTTCGAACAAGGGGCCAATGACCAGCAGTTTGTAAAAAACCTGGACCTGCTTGAAGAAAAGAGAGATCAAGCCAGAATCAAGATGGAAGCATACCAACATAGAATGACCAATAGCTCCAAACAAGGAATGAGGCCCCTCAGTTTCCAGCTTTGGGATCTTTTCTTGAGAAGAGTATTCCTGAACACTAAGGATCCCACCATGGGAAAGCTCTCACCCAACTAGGAAGGCCCATATAGGGTAACAAAAATTGTCAGACCTACCACATACTAGTTAGAAGACATAGCTGGGGAAACCTGGACCTAGACCATGGAATATAGAACAATTACGAAAATACTATCAATAAGAATTATCTCTTTATTTTTTCAAAGTTTTTTCAATGTACAGACCCCTAAAAACCTTGCAACCCATGCAAGAGTTACAGGTCTGGTCCATCTTAATGAACAGACCCCTAAAAACCTTGCAGCCCATGCAAGAGTTACAAGTTTGGTCCATCTCAATGAACAGACTCCTAAAAACCTTGCAGCCCATGCAAGAGTTACAGGTCTGGTCCATCTCAATGTACAGACCCCTAAAAACCTTGTAGCCCATGCAAGAGTTACAAGTCTGGTCCATCTCAATGTACAGACCCCTAAAAACCTTGCAGCCCATGCAAGAGTTACAGGTTTGGTCCATCTCAATGTACAAACCCCTAAAAATCTTGTAGCTCATGTAAAAGTTACAAGTTTGGACCATCTCAATGTACAGACCCCTAAAAATCCTACAGCCTAAGCAAGAATTACAGATCTGGTCCATCTTAGTGAATGGAACCCTATAATTCCTCGTAACTGTTACAAGAATTATAGGTTTGGATAAGGATTTGCGATCTTTGAAAAAGGACTTTACATTCAACGCAAGCAATGAAGATTTGGTTTGCCTTTTAAAGAAGACTATCAAATTCCCAAATGCACTGTTTGCTGAAGGTTATTGCCAGTTCTAGTTACAAAAGACCTGTTCAATTATTATAACTCTCTAATTGAAAGTCTCATTATTCAGAAGTTAGGTTATTGCTAGTTCTGGTTACCAAAGACCTGTTCAATCATCATGATTGTTTAAACTACAAGTCTCACTGTTCGGAAGTTCAGTTATTTCCAGTTCTAGTTACAAAACGCTTGTTCAATTATTATTTAATTACAAGTCTCTCTGCTTAGAAGATAGCTCTCAGCTTATGCTTAGTTAAGGTTAACGGAAAGATCTGAAGTTTATTCAATTCCCGAACATCTTTACTTGATTAAAGGTCGGAAGCCCAAGGTTGTTTTAAAAAGTAGTAATGGGTTGGAACAATGCTGAAGTTTATTGCAAGCTTGGCATATTATCAACAATTCACAAAATTTACAAGTAGTGCTACTCTGAAGAGGCAATCAACAAAAGTGCTTTGAAGTATTAAAGTACACTAGTTCTAAAAAAAAAAAAAATCAATTTCATTGATAATTGGAAAAGGATTACATCAAATCAGAAGGTTTACAAAGAAGCAAAGTACAGAAGCAAAAATCCTAGACTACAGCTGGCCCGAACAAAGAAAAGGTTGGTCCGAACGAGGAAGAGGTCATTTTGTACCATGTCGTCGTCACTCTCTTCCTTCGTTCTCCTCAAATTCAACACACTGCATCCATATTAGCTTGAGCAAGTGCTTCTGCCGGGGGAAGATTGGGAGGGGCTACCTCATCATCATCGTTCCGAACCTCAGCCTCGGCTGGAGGGAATTCAATGTCATCAATCCCAACTAGATCAAGGTCGGGGTACTTCACGAGGAGTTGGCTCTGAAAGTACTATACTCATGCTCGATCAGCTCTTCACCCATCTCCTCAACTTTAGCCTTCATTTTTGCTTCGGTTTGGGCCTTGGCAGATTCAACTGTGTCTTTGGATTTCTAGGTGGAGAAGGCCTGGAAGTCATCAAACCTCTTCTAAAGGTCTTCCAACTTCCGAACAAGAGAGTCTCGTTCAGATTCTATGATGGACAAGGAGTTCGCCGCCTCCTTCAGCTTCTCCTCAACAACAGAGGCAATGGACTAGGTTGTCCCCAACTATAGCTTGCCCTCATCGAGCTCGGACTGGAGATTATCAATCGTCTCCAAATTCGCAGAAGATTCCACAATGGCCGCGAGGCCATGCATGATCTGCATAGAAGAACACAAACAAGTCAGAACAAGTGAAGTTTCAAGCTTCAAAATGCACAAAAGAAAGAAAGAAAGTTCGGAAACTACCTTCATCTAGAGGGACAGAAGATGTGTGGCAATCTTCCCTTCATTCCGCCCCTTGTATTGCTTTGGGCCAGAAGCCCAGAACTCGTCAAAGGCCTTTCTCGCTGCTAAGTAGCCGGAATCATCAGGCACCTCAACAATAAGAGCAGCTGGAGTAGTTGTTTTCCCCTTCCCCCTCCGCCTGGTCAGAACCTTAAGGGCAGGCGCGAGAGCGAGAGATACCCTCTCATCCTCAATCGAAGTACGATCCGGGGAGCTGGAGAGGAGCCTCATCCTCTTCACTTGAAGAGGTGGTTCGGCAGGAGAGGAAGGCTCCCCTACCATCTTCTTCTTCTACCCTGGAGCCCACTTGGACATCAAGGAATTTTTAAGATTTCCAGCTCGGGAGGTCATTAGATGAGCATCCATCAAGTTCTCTAGTGTGAGGATGGCGGTGTAAGCTCTGTTGCTAGTCTGAAGGAGCTGACGGTACTTGTCTTGGAGATCAACTGTGAAGATTGACCTCTTCTAAGCACTTTTATCTGCACTGAAGACATAAACACGCAAAAATAGAGGCTGAGATGTATTTAAGAGGGGGGGTCTCACCCTTAATCCCGGTACTTCAGAGAAATGTTGAGATCTGATCTTGGAAGTCCTCCAGCTCCCATCCTCGTCCTACAAAGAAATACCACTTCTTCCAGGTCTTATTGGAAGTAGGTACTAAGGAGAGGGGTTTGAACCCCTTGTCAAATAACATATAATAAAGGCCCTCCGACGTCATGTACTTTAGATCCATATTGCTACGGATTAGGTCAAGGTCTACCTCAACACCGTTCAAATGTCCTAGCACTATAAACCCTAACAGATGCCTCCAACTATTGAGGTTGAGGTCGGTAGGGCATATGTTGAACCATTTGAAGAACTGTCTATCTAAAAGAGGAAGGGGGAGTCTAACTCCTATCTCAAACCATGCGAGATAAACACAAATCTCACCTGAGCGGACATCAGAAGGGCGATCTAGAGAGCTAGGGGCTCTGTAGGTCACGTTCGAGGGGAATTCGAAAGTAGCCCTCAAGTCATCTAGCATGCCCTGAGTAATGGCACTTTCTTATTCCTCTCTTTGGGAAGGTCTGCCCGAGGTCTCCCCTACTCTGTTCCTAGGCTCAATAAATGCATCTACAATCCTAACTCCAGGACTGGAAAGAGACTATACTACCCTATTTCCGGCACCACCGGAAGAACTACTACCTACAATCTGAACTTGGGATGGCACAATTGTCTCCGAGGAGCTTTTTATGCCATAACCAATGCCGGAAAGGGCATCAGAGATCGACATGATGGATAAAAACAAAAAGAAATAGAAGGAGAAGAACAAGAACAAGAAGTAAATAAAAAGAAAAATAAGAGAGGGAAAACCAAATCGAACCTGAAGGACGATTGGAAAAGGGAGCTTCAAACGGCGGTGATCTCTTCAAACTTTCTGGTCACTCCGACTTGACGGTAGGGAATTCTTTTTTTTTTTTGAAGCAAATAAAATGATGAAGGGAAGGGCGTATGCGTACCCCCTTCCCTCTTTATATAGGCTTGCAGGAATAAGGGCCTATCCAGATGAACCGTCGCTGTGATAGAGGGAAATAATGGCCTCGAAAGCCCAAACGGCGAATGCGCATTAAATGCCACATCAACAGTCGCATGGGAAGGCAAAGTGACAAGATGTGTGACTTTTTGGAAGCCCACAGCCCTAGTTACGCGTTGTGCTAAACTAAGGCTCGGGGGAGTAGCTGATACGCCATAAAGTGACAGGCCAGTCTCCACATGACACGCGTACACACAAAACAGATGAAGCCCGTCTATTCAAAGCAGGATTATACATATGGGCTCCAGAGCTTCATAGCTTGGAACCCCGGCAACCTCCAGACTCACTTTTAGTTCAGAAGGCACCGCACCGATGCACAAGAGGGTCCCGAGCTGATTGCCACCTTAGGCACCCTATCGAGCTAAAGATAAGGAAGCGATGCGTAACAAGGAAACTGCCATTCCTAGACAACTTCCATTTCCTATCTCCATGAGGCGCAATGTTCTACATGGTAATTGCCATTCTATGATAGCAATCAAATCGCCACTTTCACGAGGTTGAATCCTAATTAACTTAGGAGAATCGGCAGCCTATAAATTGGACCCAAAGGTACGCAGTTTATTTTACAGTCATTCAATTACTTTCAATTACAGTCTGTCTTTATAATTTTATTGACTTCATCATCGGAGTGGCTACAACCGGAACCAACTCGGTGGCTCTCTGATCTCTTTCTTTGAGTGTTCAATAGGCGACAGAGAACGGAACCCCTGCTAATTAGAAAGTGCAGCATCATCACTTAACAACTTGGGTTAAATTTTTCTTGTTTAGAAATAACTACCAAGAGTAGGAAATGATATATACATACACAGAGTGCATTTTTAAAACTTTAAGATTTGTTTATATATGCTTATAAACATACTGTATATATGTTGATGTTTATATAAAAATATGATTTTAATAAATTTATCCAAAAAAAAAACACTTTAAAAATTAAAAGAATGTTCCTGTTTAGGTTTCTGGGTCATTTTGTTGATTTTGATTTTGGACTTTAAAGGTGTGATTTTAATGATTGTTGTGTTTTGTCAATATTGACTGCGACACTCAACCGGACCAAGAACGAATTTATGAAGAGACTAAGGTGGGCTATTGCTCCCGCATTTTTAGAGAATTTTATTTTAATATAAAATTTAAGTCATTTTTAAATTGGCCCATCACTATTTGAACTTTGCCTTTCCAATTTTTTTTTACCCAATTCTAATTCTAGCTCAGATCTTTAGCACTTAAATTTTCATTTGAATCTAAGCCACCCCAAGTTGTGACTTAATTTTAATTCTAATTCAATCCTTTATCAATTAAATATTTATTTGAACCTAACACACCCCAAGTTGTGGTCTAATTTTAAATTTAATTTTAACTCAACTAGTTACCACTTAAATCTCCATTTAAACTTTAGCAACTCCAAGTTTTGTCCCAATTCCAATTCTAACTTAACATAACACATTATCATGATTTGTTAATCTCCCTGTGTGAGAAAAAAAAGTTACATCTAAAATTTTTCAAGGAAAAAAATTTCCCTAACATCTTCCACTTTGAGGAAAAAAAATAATTTTGTCTAATATTTTTTTATTATCATCTTCCTCTTTGAAAAGAAAAATTTGTATGTAAGATTTTTCTAATTTGAAAAAATAAATTCTAACATTTCTCTCAAACAAATTCTAGCCCCCTCCCCCTAATTTTTTTCTCTGGCTCCGCCCTTGACTAGACCAATTATTTTAGTGGTTGATTAATATAAAAAAGTGGCAGCCCATGGAGATATACTTATTGGGTGGTTGTCATGAATTTATCCGGATTCTTGATAACCCGTTTGTGACCCAATATAATCCGAAAATGGGTATTGACCAGCTTTTGTTTTGGAACAGTTTTGTATCTTATGTTATAATCTTCTTATATAAAGGTATTATCTTGTAAGGTTTTAACATATGAGAATTTAGGTAGTCGTCATTGGAATAAAATTGAGTTTTGAGAGTTTTTACTTGAGTTTTTATCCTTGTAATCTCTTTGATATATAGTAGATTGATCATCGCTACCCGTGGACGTAGGCATCCGAACCACATAAATTTTGTGTCTTTTCTGTATATTTTGTGTGTTTTTACTTGTTTGAAATCGATTTATTATTTGTTTGATCGCTTCCGTACAATAATACTTTTATGAATTATTGAACCCAAAACATTCATACATGTAATTGTCGCCATACCAACCATTCACTCACATTCACCAAATAGTGACTATAAATCTGCCCTTCAAATCACAATCTTCTCAAATTATATGAATCATTTTGAGGCGGGTCCGCGCTCTTTAACCACAGCCATTACATAAGAAGTTAAGTGCCTGTTTGGAAGCTTAAAATTTTGAAAAATTAATTTTGAAGAATTGATTCTTAAAATCAAAACTAATTCTGATAGAATCGTTTGTTAATTGGATATCTAAGTAAAAGTGGAGCTTCGGGCACATCATACGTAATGGCTTGAACAACCCAATTCTTTATCACTAAAAATGGAGAAATTTATTTGAACCTAAGCCACCTCAAGTTGTGGCCTAATTTTAATTCTTACTCAATCATATATCAATTAAATCTTTATTTGAACCTAACCCACCCCAAGTCGTGGTCTAATTTTAATTTTAACTCAACTATTTACCACTTAAATCTCTCTTTAAATTTAGCAACTCCAAGTTTTGTCCCAATTCTATTTCTAACTTAACATAACACATTATCATGATCCGTTAATCTCAATGTGAGAAAAAAAAAGTTACATTTAAATTTTTTCAAGGAAAAAAATTTCCCTATCATCTTCCACTTTGAGGAAAAAAAATAATTCTGCCTAATATATTTTTATTATCATCTTCCTCTTTGAGAAAAAAAATTTGTATGTAAAATTTTTCTAATTTGAAAAAATAAATTCTACAATTTCTCTCAAAACAATTCTAGCTCCCTCCCCCCTAATTTTTTTTTTTTTTTTTTTTTTCTGGCTACGCCCTTGACTAGACCAATTATTTTAGTGGTTGATTAATATAAGAAAGTGGCAGCGCATGGCGATATACCAGTTGGGTAGTTGTCTTGAATTTATCCGGATTCTTGATAACCCGGAAATGATCCGAAAATGGGTATTGACCAGCTTTTGTTTTGGGGTGGTTTTGTATCTTATGTTATAATCTGCTTATATAAGGGTATTATCTTGTAGGATTTTAATTTATGAAAATGTAGTTGTCATTGGAATAAAATTGGGTTTTGAGAGTTTTTACTTGAGTTTTTATTCTTGTAATCTCTTTTATATATAGTAGATTGATCATCGCTGTCTATGAACGTAGGCATCTTGTTAAATCACGTAAATTTTGTGTCTTCTCTATGCATTTTATTTTATTTTTACTTATTTGAGATCGATTTTTTGTTTGTTTGATCACTTCCGTACAACAATACTTTTATGAATTATTGAAGCCAAAAAATTCATACATGTAATTGTCACCATACCAACCATTCACTCACATTCACCAAATAGCGACTATAAATCTGTCCTTCAAATCACAATCTTCTCAAATTATATGAATCATTTTGAGGCGGGTCCGTGCTCTTTAACCACAGCCATTACATAAGAAGTTAAGTGCCTGTTTGGAAGCTTAAAATCTTGAAAAATTAATTTTGAAGAATTGATTCTTAAAATCAAAACTAATTCTGATAGAGTCGTTTGTTAATTGGATATCTAAGTAAAAGTGGAGCTTCGGGCACATCATACATAATGGCTTGAACAACCCATTCTATATCACTAAAATTGGAGAAGAATAATATCTATGAAAAAGGAATATAAGAACATGATATGTGAAAATGATCATAAGTTAGTTTTTTTTTTTTTTTTTTTGCAGGTTAAAGCTAGCTTAAAAGCATAAATCCCAACACATAACACATTGCTTTTCGGCAACAAAATCAAGTTCCTTCAATTTTCAGAATAGATAGGGATCAAATAATGGTATTAATCATGATGGCAATCGATTAACCACTTCTCTAATTACTGATTAATTTAAGAATTATGAATGACAGAAATCTTGTCAAAGAGTTGCTGAATCCAAAAGAAATATAGTGACGCTAGAATCTTATTTGGTAGTTCATTAGAACACTTAAAGTGAGTTTGAATTCGAGAGGATCATCCGCAAAGTGAGAGGTTTGCAGGTTTGCAGATGAAGATGAAGACTTATTGAATGTCTGTGGACCCAAAGTAGCACTAAAAAAAGAAAAAAAAAGGATCTTAAGATACAAAAACAGATTTTGATTTTGACTAAGAAGGTGTTTGGGGAATAAATTAAAGTGCATTTGGAGAAATTTCCCTAATACAGAAGCTATTTTAAGACTTCAGCCAAACAGCCGAGTATGTCTTTCAGACAATTTTTTAAACGCAAAAGCAAAAATAAAGTGTAAAAATGGTTCCCAACAGACCCTACTTTGATGTCATGATTTTAAGCAGATTAAGAAGTGTATTAATTTCAAGTTACTTGTTACAAGCGTATAAGATCAAATCTTGTAACAAACTATCACAGTTCTGAGTCGATACCTATTTCAAGATCATAACTAATCACCACACTTTTAAGCCGTTGTCCACGACGACTTTTAGATCGCTTTATTCGTAACTTGAACTTTTTGTGCCGACTCTAATACCAAATATTATGAACCTGACTGATACATCAAAAACTTCAGAACTGATGGAACACGTAAGATAGAGTCTTTTACTTATTTAGCATAGTAACATTACTTTTAAAAGTTTATTCTGAATTCTTTTTTTTGAATGGCATCTGCTTTGTGGATGATTCTTGTAAGGTTCAACCTAATGAAAGTTGATGTTATAAGCCACCTGATCGGACAACGAATATGTTCAAATGGGTATATCACATTCACAGCACTTCATCACTAATTTAGTTTCCTCTACGCGAGGACTTAAAAAGAAGCCAAAATCACGAAAGAATCTAATCTGTCAGTCACTAAAACAAACTTCTGACTTCATTTGGATAAGTTGGAGGAAAAGAAAGAAAAGGAGAACAATAGTTACGACTTACGAAGGAAAGGAAAAGAGAGAAGAATGTAATTAATTTTTTTTTATATTTGAATAACTAATGAGAGAAAAGAAAAAAAATAATAGTGTAATTTTTTTTATGTTATTTAAAAAAAATTAAATGAAAAAAATGAATGAATATTTTATTATAAGAGGGTAAAAAATGAATTCACTTTTTTTAAATAAATAGGGGCAACCCGGTAATTACGAACCGTCTAATCATTTTCCTCCCTATTCTCCTTTTTTTGGAAACGAGAAAAAATGATTTTTTAAGTCCTTCCCTCTCATTTGCTCCCTTTCTTTTCCTTCATCACATTCCTTATTTTCAAATCAAACATAAAATAAGTTATCTTTCTCTTTCATTTCTCCATTTCTGTCCTTCCGATTCTTTCAATCCAAACAGACCAAATTGCAAGCAAAACAATAGGAGCGGCAGCCATGTGATTGTGTTAAGGTTGTAGTATGTACATGCAACCGTTTTCACCAGCCCAAATGGAGGCTAGCTCCATATTTTTAAATGACTACATGTCGACATTTTTGCTTAAATATGGTACAGTTAGGAGTAGCTTTCCTTGTGTGGAAAGTCTAAAACATGCTGCCTATATAAATATTGAATATACACACACATACATACATATCCTATATAAATATATACACACACATACATACATATAATTTTCAAAGCCAAACCTAATGCATGCGGAATCCACTTGTTTTTGTTTATATATAGGACCGTAGGCCTTAGCTTAATCTGTAATATAATTCAATCCAATTCTAATAATTTAGAGAATCCATAAACAAGTACTTGTATCCAAAACCTTATCCTATATAGGTACCTAAACCCCCTCCAATAATTTCACTATTTGTTTATTATGGACATTAATTTCTTCAATCTCAACTGTTGGAATATTTTAATAAAAATATAAAAAATTCCTCTTAATTTTTGGAGTTCATGATTAGTTACAAATTGTGGTGGTGAGTGTTCTGGTGTATCAATACATTTTATTTGGAATATTATAAACCTTTTATTTACCCTTTTTTGATCAACAAAGAAATTTTTTTTATTAATGCAATAAGAGTACAAGAAGTCTATAAATTACATCAATAAAAAAGAGGAAGAGAAAAAGAAAAAAAGGAAAGTGCAATAATTATCAAAATTAGCAAACACCATTCCAACTAAGTTGGCACAATGCAGCTAGCCAAATCATGGACAGCACCACCCCAACAACAAAAGGTAAGGATCGCAGAGGCCATCAAAACAAGCAAAAAAAACTATGTACGTACACTTAGGAAGTTTAGAGAGTCTTACAATACATCAAGAGTAAATAAATTAAAATTACTGCAATAAGCTAACCTAGCTAGCAATCACAACTTAATAAATTCTTCACCTGAGAGAGAAACCCAAAGTAGGAGTATGAAAAAATAAATTCTTTACCCCTATTTAGTGCATTGATTTAATATATAGGCTCATATATTGCTCTATCAAATAATATATAAATTAAGTTTAATATTTAATTTGACATTTTTTTTATCAGGAAAGAAGAAAATTTATTAATTATAAAATAAACTTACAATCTCACAACCATCAATAAAAAGAAGAGAAAGAGTGCAAAAAGCATCAAGGACATCAACCAACTACCATTTGGAGCCTTAATTTAGTTTATATCTATTTGTCAAAAGGTAATATTTAGAGCCTAAAATTAGAGACTTTTGGCTCTCCTTTCTAAAACAATAATGTATTGTATATATTGCATACATCATTTTCTCTTTCTTATTGTTTTTATACTATAATTTTATTAGTTTTTTGGGCAAAGAAATGTGTTGGTCGGAACTATTTAGTCCAATTATGATATTGGTTACAATATTATAAGGTCGGATTATACGTAGTCGTGTCATATCTTTGTGAGAAATGGACGTGGTTCTCTTAAAATTTTGAAAATATTTTCTATACATATGAAATAAGAGTGGACTAAACATAATATAAGTAATAATATGTATAGATGGCCCTTTCTAATTTTCTTCTAAATTTTTTATTTTATTTATTTTTAGTAATTGCAATTTTCTAAAAAAATTGAAGAAAATACCATTTTTAAAGTTTTGTCTCTTAATTTATTAACTATTATTTTGAAAATTTTAATAAGGTCCACAAGAAAAAATTCCTAGTTTTACCCGAGATACAAATTGTCTTAGAAAGAGTAACCTAGTATGCACGTTATGCCGCTAATTTTAATTGGTATAATATCTATAATTTAATTAATCTTGAAGCAATTTCAAGGTAAATTTAATTTAATTATTTAAAAAGATAATTTATTTTATTATCCATGATATATTTAATATTTTAAAAATAGATAGTGGCCAAGGTCCTCCCAAAATTTTAAAATTCTGATATTTTAGTCTTATTTTTTTTATAGAATTTCTTTTGAAAATTAAGGATTTCCCTCCCAAAATTTTTCTTTTTCTTTTTTTTTTACCCCCTTTGTTTATAGTCTAAATATGCCATTGTTAACCACACCCCCAACATGAACAACTGATGCAGAAAGAGTCACAGCTTACAGGCTCAAAGTGATCTGTAAGATATATATCTTAAGTTCTCAAGTGGGCCGGGAAGGACCTAAAGTTTCAAGGGTTGCAGCCTTGCAGGTAGTCCCATATTCCAGCAGAGAACTCATTCAAACTGTCGGTAGGACTTTAAAAATATACACATGTTTTGATTTGTAATAAGGAACCTGCAGGTCATCATCACCAACTACAATTCCAACTAACTTATGGAAAGCAAATGGACTGTATATATTTTTCTACAACTCATGTCGCTCTCTCTCATATGGAAATAAAATGGAGTATATTTTTCTACAACTCCGGTCTCTCTCTCTCTCTCTCTCTCTCTCTCTCTCAACAAAAATGTCTTATGGTTACCATATTTTTCAATTAACATGTCTGTTTGACTGTTGCATTGATCAGGCACAGTTGAAGAAAAACGGCTTGGTTATCTGTCAATAGAAAATCTGTCTAACTATTTATGAATGTTGAATCTTAGAATATATATATATATATATATTAACAAAAATGTACCATGGTTACCATATTTTTCAATTAAGAATTTAAGATGTCTGTTTGACTGTTGCATTGATCAGGCACAGTTGAAGAAAAACGGCTTGGTTATCTGTCAACAGAAAATTTGTCTAACTATTTATGAATGTTGAATCTTAGAATATATATATATATATATGTGTGTGTGTGTGTGTGTGTGTGTGTGTGTGTCACTGTGTGGTGCATGACATGCCAACCCCTTTCAAATTCTATGATTTTTTCTCTTTTTGAATTTTTTTTTTAATTTGAAAATTTTATTGTAGTGACCTTTTATACACACACACACACACACACATATATATATATATATGTGTGTGTGTGTGTGTGTGTGTAATATGATGGGGAAACTTTTGTCTAGTTACTGTGTGCAAATAATTAAAGATAAATATAGGTACTCTCAAAAAGAGGCCATTCAAGTCTCTACGGGTAGTTTGGATGTAACAATCAGAATGTTGTATTCATGGATTCGAATCTGTCAAATCTACTAAAATCATTAGTGATAAAATCTTGAGTAAAGATAATGCGAAAGCAATGTTTTAAATAGTTGATCATGACCAAAACAAGGTTTAATCATTTAATTAACACTTAATAATTATATTTAGAATAGAACCGCTAGATATTAAATTTATGTAATCCAAATACATCCCGGCGTAAAATCTTGTGGGACATAGTACATGAAGCAAAGGCGATTTTTTTTTTTTTTTTTTTTTTTGTATTTTGGATTATTTTGCTAATAGTTTCTTTGTATTGATATCATATAAATACAGATCGTTAGAATTGCTCTAATTCACATTCTAGCAGATTTTTTCTCTCCTTTTGTCCTTGAAACCACATAAATATGTGTCCCACGTACAATTGCTTTTTGTGTTTTTATTAATTTGTTCGTAAATATTACTTTGTTGTGTGTGCTAATAAATACATATCTTTTATTATAATAGATAATAAGTTATTTTATGTGACTGTCTTATAAGATGATTACTCTGATTTTTCAATTCACAAATAATTAAAATTCACGTGAAATAATTTTTCCTAATATTACATATATGGTTAGAATCATAATTATAGGCTTTGGGAATCTTAACATTGACTCCACATGTTTCCTAATATTTTCTAGTTAATCATAATCTTCTCACCTATGGAATAGTTTTTTTTTTCTTGAAAAATGTAATATGTGTTAGATTAGAAATACAAATAGACCTAAAATCATTATATCCTAATATGCCATATTAGAAATATAATTAGAGATGCATGACATTTTAAAAAAAATACTACATCGAAGAGTTCTTTATTTAATAATTCACGGTATCTCCCATCCATTCTATCTTAATTGGACTCAAGTTATCTAGTATCTAAATAGCCGAGAATTAATCGGTAGAGACCTTGAAGTTATCGATCATATAAATTTTCGATGGTTCTTTTAGACATTAAATTTTATTCTCAACTATTATTATTCGGCTAACCCCCTAGTTTTCATGTCAAAATTATAGAACAACATTTCAATCAATATTATAATGACACATCATTAATTAGAATAAAAAACTTAAAATTTTTTTTGAAAAACATAACATTTTCTTATAAATAAAGCATGATTCATGGGATTGTAATGCTGGACATGATCATAAGCTTGATTAAGTAGCATATACAGCATCCTCAGTCATGAACAAAGATTAGTTAAACCATTGTTATTATGTCTTCTTTTTAACATAAGAATCTATTTTTCGCCAATCAATTCTTGGAGGCAAGACATACATATAGATTACAGTAATTAAGTAATCATTTCTTTCGTACTTCCTCAATAATTGAAGTCGCTTGTCTTGTCAGCCAGCACTCATATATGTTCAGATGATCTGCTAACACCTTATGTTTAAGCTTCTTTTTATAATGACAAATTTCCTTTTGTTATTTTTTCTTATATATATATATATATATTTTTAATTATTTTATTCTCCTCTTTTTAAAGTGGGTTTCAAGTTTTTTTCAATTTACTGTTATAATATTCAATATATATATATATATATGATATACCACTATGCGACACACCAACCACTGCATGACACGTGCAACTGCAAGATCGGTTCATGACCCATAATAGAGCTCAGGCTCGGCCATATAACTTGTGTTCGGTCGCCCAGCTCGGGCTCGGCCACATAACTTGTGCTCGGTCGCTTAGTTCATGTTCGGCCTTATAATCTGTGCTCGGCCATTTAGCACATGCTCGGTCATACATCTCATCCTCAGTCAGTCAAGGGCATAACCTACATGGGCCGAGCTCATAGTATCAAAGCAAGACAGTTCTCCCATAAAGACTAACTTGTATAGATGCAAGCTTGCAATGCAACACATCAATGATCAGACCTAATCATCGCTTCAGTAAGCACCAAGCAGGAAATAAGGAAGCTATCTCCAACAAGGAAACTGCCACACTAAGTTACCATATTCAACAAGGTAACTGATATCTCCAGAGATCCAATCCCTATATTCATGGCTCCAAATCCTAATCAACTTAGGAGAGATATTGCCTATAAATTCAATCCTAAAGGTACGCTTTATTTTCATGCTCATTATTTTGGCTTTCATTACGAGTCTTTCAATTCAATTTATTAACTTAAGCATCGGAGCGGCTACCGCCGGAGCCAACCCGGTGGTCCTCTGATCTTCTGTTTCGAGTGTTTCGCAGGGAGCCGAGCTTGGATCTCACGTGGGCCAAAAAGTGCAGCATCAGTTTGGCGCCGTCTGTGGGAACGACAATCACCAAGTGCTCTACTCAATCTAAGCTCATCTTTCGTCTGTCAGAGGGATCATGGCTCCCAACTTGCGACCCAGGAATAACACTCAAAACCCTCATCCTCAACCAACTGCTGGACGAGGAAGAGGGCGAGTGAATAACCCTGCACAGGAAGAACTAATCGAAACTAGGCGGCAGAACCAGTTGCTACGGGAACAGTTTTTGACCATGACCAGGACCCTGGCAATGTTCACCCAGAATCATGAAACCAATCCTCAAAATCCACCCGTTGTCACTCAACAGCAGCAGCCTCCTGCGGCCGCCGGTGTTCATATAGATCCCCAGCCGTCGTCGGCAGCCGGTCGAGGGGCTCCCGCCTTTGTCCCGGAGGTCCATTATCGAAGTACTACCCGACCCCCCGTCCCGGGGGCCTCGGGAGTAAACTACGTTCCACAAGGATCACCTCCTCGAGTAGTTCCTGTACCACCAGTACCAGAGAATCAGAACAACCCCCCAGTAGCAGGCCAAGATCAGCCTACCCATATAGGCCCTGAGGCCGTGAGACCTGCCTCGCAGCAACCCGTTTTACCAAGGGGGTCAGTAAGAGCCGAAGAAGTTGCTGAATCAATAGACCGTACTGCTATCATAAGGGGTGCCCAGTATCCAGAACAGGACGAGCTGGCCAGATTGCTCGGGAGGTCGGCCACCCCGTTCACCAATGCTGTCATGGCCGAGGAAAGACCCAAGAAATTTATCGTCCCTAAATTCACCCCTTATGATGGGACTGGGGACCCGGGGGACCACCTCTCCCACTACCAGCACACCATGGCTTTGCACGGCACTTCTGATGCCTTCTTATGCAGAACGTTCGTAACCAGCCTCAATGGTACCGCCCTAAAGTGGTTCCACCACCTCCCGCCGAACTCAGTATCTGGCTTTTATGAGCTCGGCAGAAGGTTCTTGGACAGATTCATGACTAGCAGGAGGCTAAGAAAGGGTCCGGAATTCCTTCTGAACATAAAGCAAACGAGGGAAGAATCGCTCAGGGGGTATATAGCACGTTTTAACGCCGAGCTCACCGAGGTAACAGACTGCAGCCCCGGTTTCCTAGTGGCTGCTCTAGCCGCTGGACTTGCTCAAGGAGGGTTTAGAGACTCCCTGACCAAAAATCCCCCTGCAGACATGGCAGCACTCATGGACCGTGCAAGGAAGTACATCAACCTGGAGGAGGCCAGGGACACCTCTAGAAAGGTCAAAGAGCAAGCTCAGAAAGACGATCACAAGAAAGATAGTCAAAAGAAGGACACCAGCTCGGCTAGGAAGAGAGTCAGGAGCCCAGAAAAAAGGGGGGCCCCCAGAACCTCCTTCAATTCTGGACTAAGGGAATTCAACCACTTCACTCCTCTAAACGCCTCTCCGTACAACATATTGAAGCAAGTAAGATCTCGAGAAAATATGAGATGGCCGGAGCCTTTGAAAGGAGACCCCAGCTATCGAGATCAGACCAAATATTGTGACTTTCACAAAGACCGAGGGCACACAACCAATACCTGCAAAGCTCTCGAGCATGAGATTGAGCAGCTAATAAGGAGAGGGAGGCTGCAGGAGTTCGTCAAGCAGGACGGAGGACAGAACCCCCGTGACGAACGACCCCAGCAGAGAAAAACCGACCAGAGGCAGGAGCAGAAAGGAGGCAGGAACGAACCCCCGCGACAGAACAATCAGGTGATCTATGTCCTACACGCAGATTCCCCTGCAACAGGCACCTCTAACAGGTCAAGGAAACGATATGCTCGAGAGGCCAGGTCTGCTCCCAACATCATGCAGGTCGCTAACTTGGAGAAAAGGTTAAAGCCCTTGCCGGAAATCCAATTTACGGATCACGACCTTAGGGGAGTTCATTGTCCTCACAGCGACGCCCTGGTTATCTCCCTTAAGATCGCCAACTTCGATATCCGGAGAGTTCTCGTCGACACTGGGTGTTCGACCAATGTACTGTTCTACGACCTTTTCAAGCATATGAAGCTCGACCCCAATAACATTAAGCCCACGGGCATAATCATGACGGGCTTTGATGGAAACACTAACACTCCACTAGGAAGGGTCGATCTGGCCACCACTGCGGGTGAAGGGGACGGACAGAAGACCACGATAGCCGAGTACATGGTCATAAAAGCTAAATCTCCCTACAACGTCATAATTGGGAGGCCCTGGCTACATGAGATGGGAGCGGTCACCTCAACTCTCCACCAATGCTTAAAATACGTTCACAATCAGACAGTCTACTCCATCAGAGGATGCCAACCGACCTCCCGAAAGTGCCATGCCCTCGCGCTCAAAGCTAAGGCCCCCAAATAGCAATTACTGCACGCCCGTGTGTGCAAGGATGCAATCTACCCTTGCTGTCACGAGGCAGAAGACTGTCCCTCCAAAATTGAAGAACCATTGAGCCCCAGAGGAAGGGATAGCAGAGCCAAGCCTATAGGGGAGTCTATTAAAGTCCTGGTCAGCTCAGAGGATCAGGGACGTTACCTGCAGATAGGTCCCGACCTGACACATGCCGAGCAGGATGAGCTGGTCAAGTTTTTGAAGAAAAACCTCTCCGTATTCGCCTGGGAGACGAGCGACATGGAAGGGATAGATCCCGACCTGATCACGCACAGACTAATGGTGGATCCAGATCATCCACCAGTGAGACAAAAGAGAAGGCCTCTCGCTCCAGAACGGCATCAGGTCATCAACGACGAAGTTCAAAGGTTGCTCAACGCCAACATGATACGAGAGGTATTTTATCCTGATTGGTTGGCTAACACTGTTCTGGTCAAGAAGAAGAATGGTAAATGGAGAGTCTGTGTCGACTACACAGATCTCAACAAAGCATGCCCAAAGGATAGCTTCCCTCTTCCACGAATAGATCAGTTAGTCGATGCAACTGCAGGGCACGAGCTCATGAGCTTCATGGATGCATATTCTGGGTACAATCAAATACAGATGCATCCTCCCGATCAAGAGAAGACTTCATTCATCACCGAACGAGGTCTCTATTGCTACAGAGTGATGCCGTTCGGGCTAAAGAATGCTGGAGCTACCTACCAACGTCTTGTTAATAAGATGTTCAGCTCCTTGATCGGCAGCACTATGGAAGTTTATATCGACGATATGCTGGTCAAGAGCCTAAGGAAGAGCAGTCATCTCCAACACCTAGCGCAAACCTTCGATATCCTCAGACAATATAAAATGAAGCTCAATCCCTCAAAGTGCACCTTTGGTGTAACAAAAGGGAAGTTCATTGGGTACATAGTCTCTCAAAGAGGTATAGAAGCAGACCCGACTCAGATCGGGGCTCTGATCGGACTGAAATCCCCAAAGGCCCGGAAGGACATTCAAGCTCTGAACGGCCGGATAGCAGCTCTCAGCAGATTCATCTCCAAATCCACGGATCGGTGTCTACCCTTCTTCAAGGCTCTGAAAGGTAACAAATCTTTGCAATGGACTGACGAGTGTGAAAAATCCTTTCAGGAACTCAAAAGATACTTGGCTTCGCCCGAGCTCTTATCAAAACCAATCCAAGGAGAAAGGCTGCTTCTCTATCTCGCAGTCTCTGAGAACGCTGTCAGTTCGGTAGTGGTCAGGCAAGACAGGAGCGTGCAGAGGCCCATCTTCTATGTCAGCAAGGCATTACTAGACACAGAAAAGAGGTACCCCGAAATTGAGAAGCTAGCCCTTGCTCTCATAGTTTCTGCACGGAAGCTGAGACCATACTTCCAAGCACATCCCATAGAAATTCCGACTGCCTACCCACTGAAAGCAGTCCTAAGAAAACCAGAAGTATCAGGACGGTTGGTCAAGTGGTCAGTGGAACTGGGGGAGTTCGATTTGTCCTACATTCCACGAGTCTCAATTAAAGGGCAAGCCTTGGCAGACTTCGTCGCAGAATTCACTCCCGCGCTGCTAGGCAAAGCTCAAGTCTCAGACGAGGTGGGGACTTGGAAGTTGTATGCTGATGGATCATCCACTGACCGAGGTGCCGGAGCAGGGCTAGTACTACACTCTCCTGATGGAATTACAACCGAAAGGGCAATTAGCTTGGGGTTCAGAGCCTCCAACAACGAAGCGGAATATGAGGCCCTTATCTTAGGAATGAAGCTAGCTCAGGAGTGCGAGGTACAGAGCCTCGAGGTATTTTCTGACTCCCAACTGGTGGTTAGCCAGGTTCAAGGAGAATATGCCATCAAGGATGAAAGAATGCTCCGATATTCGGAACTAGTCAACTTGCTAAAACATTCCTTCCGAGCATTCTCAATCCAAAAAATAGAAAGAGGACAGAACAGCCGAGCCGATGCATTAGCAAACATGGCATCTCACATGAAAACGGGGGTGGAGTCGACGATAAAGTTCTCTCACCAGCCAAGGCCTAGCACCGAGGAGATCCAGGTCGCCCAAGTCACAGAACAGCCTCAGAACTGGATGACTCCTATACTCCAGTACCTGGAAGAGGGACTCCTCCCAGAGGACAGAAATAAGGCAAAAAGAATCCGCATCAGAGCAGCCCGGTATCTTGTCCTTAACGGAAAGCTCTACCGAAGGTCTTACACTCAGCCATTGTTAAAATGCCTAGCACCTGAAGAGTCTCAATATGTCTTGGCAGAAATCCATGAAGGAATCTGTGGAAATCACAATGGGGGGAGAACCATAGCCCACCGAGCTCTAACCCAAGGCTACTACTGGCCTGGGATGCTGAAGGAAGCGAAGGAATATACTCGAAAGTGTGACAAATGCCAGAGGTTCGCCCCTTATCAGCATCAGCCGCAACATGAGCTCATCCCCATTACTAGCCCATGGCCCTTTGCGCAGTGGGGAATGGACATCATAGGACCATTGCCTAAAGCCAAACCGAACAGGAGATACCTATTGGTGGCTGTTGACTACTTCTCAAAATGAGCCGAAGCAGAACCACTGACTCGCATCACTGAAAAAGAGATAAAGAGTTTTACTTGGAAAAATATAGTCTGCAGGTTCGGCATACCTCATGTGATCGTCTCAGATAATGGCACGCAGTTCACTGGGAAAATATTCAAGAAATTCTGCCAGGACCTAAACATCAAACAGCACTTTTCCTCCCCTGGTCATCCTCAGGCAAACGGGCAGGCCGAGGTCACCAACCGAACTATCCTCGACGCTCTCAAGAAAAGATTAGAGGAAGCTAAAAGGGGATGGGTCGAGGAACTCCCTGGGGCACTCTGGGCCTACCGGACAACCAGGAGAACTCCAACATCGGAAACTCCCTTCTCCCTAGCCTACGGAACTGAGGCAGTAATCCCTGTTGAGGTCGGCATGCCGACCTTAAGGGCTGAGGCTTTCAACGAAGAGAACAATGACCAACAACTAGCAGAAAATTTGGATTTGCTCGAAGAAAGAAGAGAGCAGGCCGTAATCAGAATGGAAGCATATCAGCGCAGGATGGTTAACCGCTCAAAAATTGGCCTCAAACCTACCAATTTCCAAGTTGGGGACCTCGTCCTAAGAAGGGTTTTCCAGAACACCAAGGACCCCACCATGGGGAAGTTATCACCGAACTGGGAAGGCCCCTACAGAATTATCAAAACAGTTAGACCGACCACTTATTGGTTGGAGAGCATGAATGGGAAACCTGTTCCCAGGCCCTGGAACATGGAACATTTGCGAAAATATTATCAATAAAGTACTTTCTTTTTATTTCAACATCTTTCGTGAAACATCTCAATGTACAGACCTCTCAGGTCTGGTCCATCTTAATGCACAGGCTCAGGTCTGGTCCATCTTAAATGCACAGACTATAAGTCTGGTCCATCTCAATGTACAGACTTCAGGTCTGGTCCATCTCAAATGCACAGACTATAAGTCTGGTCCATCTCAATGTACAGACCTCTCAGGTCTGGTCCATCTCAAATGCACAGACTATAAGTCTGGTCCATCTCAATGTACAGACCTCTTAGGTCTGGTCCATCTTAATGCACAGGCTCAGGTCTGGTCCATTTCAATGTACAGACTTCAGGTCTGGTCCATCTTAAATGCATAGACTATAAGTCTGGTCCATCTCAATGTACAGACCTCTCAGGTCTGGTCCATCTTAATGCACAGGCTCAGGTCTGGTCCATTTCAATGTACAGACTTCAGGTCTGGTCCATCTTAATGCACAGGCTCAGGTCTGGTCCATTTCAATGTACAGACTTCAGGTCTGGTCCATCTTAATGTACAGACTTCAGGTCTGGTCCGTCTCAAATGCACAGACTTCAGGTCTGGTCCATCTTAATGTACAGACTTCAGGTCTGGTACGTTTCAATGCACAGACCTCAGGTCTGTTCCATCTTAATAAACAAAATCCCTAAGTCTGATCCATCTTGATATATGAGGATGATGTTTTATTGCAAGAACACGAAACTAGGTGCCGGCAGTTATAAACAGGCGAGGATAACTCTAAGTGCTCAGTCACACTGACCATCAAAAAAATCCTTACAAATACAAGTCGCTCAGTTCGGCAATCAAGCTCAGGTTCCTGCTCTAAAAGATCAGAGTAACTGTCTTGTACCAGTTTCTACGATTGTTAATCAGAGATCAGATTGATTGATTATTATTCAAGTCATCTTTCTTAAAGAAAATCCATGATTCAAAAACCCCTCCAATACCAAGAGTTCGGCACAAGTTGGTTATTACTGCACATTACTTCAGGATTGCCATAAGTTAGTTCTGGAGACAACCCATGGTCGGTAAAAACAATACTCTGGATTCCGAGCAGGTTTACTTGTGTCATAATACAAGCCTCAAAGGCCGAAGTCCGTTCATACACAACAAAACATTGATACATTTTTAGAACAGAACTCAAAGATTGCCAACAATCAAAGAAAGATAGAGACAAAAACTGAAGAGAAGATATTTTCATTAATATTTGAGCTCGGTTACAAAAAGATGAAACAGGACTACAAAAGTTTTCCCTAAACTAAGGGGCTTGCAGATCCGTCGTCCTGATCACCATCCTCGTCCTCTTCATCGTCGTCAATCCCAGACAGGTCAATATCCGGGTACTTAGCAAGAAGCTTGGACTTGAAGTTGTCATAACCGAGCTGCGCAATAGTATCACCCATCTTCTCAAGCTCGGTCTTCAACCTGGCCTCGGTCTCAACCTTGGCCTCATCAACCTTCTGAACAAGTGAAGACTGAAGAGCACTGTTCTCCTCCTTCAGTTTGGTCAGGTCCTGAAGAAGGGAGTCTCGTTCAGATCGCAAAGAATCCCTCTCAAGTTTAATAGAATCCCTTTCGGATTCCATAATTGAGAAGCAATTCCTCGCCTCCTTCAGCTCGTCCTCGGCTGTGGTGGCTTGAGATTGAGCCGTACCGAGCTGAAGCCTGGCTTCATCCAGCTCCTCCTCCAACCTCTCCACGGCCTGGAGATCCACCGTGGCCTCCATTAAAGCAGCCAAGCTATGGAGGGTCTGCAAAAATAAGAAGACATATCAGTAAAGAGGAAAAGGAAGAAGAGCACAAAAGCAGAAAGGTCGGTCGTTACCTTCAGATGAGCCCTCATGGCACCGGCCACAGTCTTCTCAGTACCCTTCCTGGTGCTGCAGGAAGGGATGTCAGTACAAGGGGCCTCAGCCCAGAAATCTTCAATGGCCTGATGGACGGCCTTGTATCCATCAGGCATGTCAGTACCCATCTTCGCCTTACCCCTCTGTTGAGATTTTTGGGCCGAAGAGGGGATAGGCCGAAGAACCGCCGTACCCCTCTGAGGGGCAGAAGAGGGTTCCCCGATCACCACCCCCTTTTGAGGGGCAGAGGAGGGCTCCCTGATCACAACTCCCCTCAGAGGAGGTCGGGAAGAGGGAGAAGCAGAGGAGACCACCCCCTTCTTGGGAAGCACAGATGGGGAAGGGTCGGTCGTCCTCGTCTTCTTCGAAGAAGACGCAGTGAGAGGGGGCTGGCTAGCCACCCTCTTCTTCTTTGACGACCCCCATTTGCCAGCGAGGGATTTGAGGACGTCGTCAACAACACCCTTATCCTTGGGAGGCATTGTAGGGCCTGAATGAAGAATGGCTCGGTAATCCCTGTTTGAAGTCTGGAGGAGTCTCTTGTATTGGTCTTTCAAAACAGGGGTAAATTGCGGCCTCTTCTTGACGCTCTTGGCTACATAAAAGAGTTTTGAACAAAGGTCAGTCAGATACACAAAGGACAGGCACAAAGCAAAATTACAGAAGAAAAGGGTGTCTCACCCATAAACCCCGTACTCCGGGGGAACGTGGAGAACTGGTCCTCAGGGTCGGTCACCTCCCATTTTCCACCAACAAAAAAGAACCGATCCTTCCAAAATTTATTGGAGGACGGCACGAAAGTCAAAGGCCGGAAGCCCTTGTCAAACGACATGTAGTAGAGGCCCTCCGCCTTCCTATATTTAAGATCCATTTTACTACGGATCAAGTCTAAGGAGACCTCAACACCATTCAGGCAACCTAGGGCCATAAACCCTAACAGGTGCCTCCAACTGTTCAGAAGCAGATCGGCCGGGCAGAGATTGAACCAACAGAAAAAATCCCTAAGCAGTCTAGGGAAAGGAAGGCGTAACCCCATCTCAAACCAAGCGGTATAAACACAAATTTCCCCATCCTGAACTTCCCAAGGGTAGTCGAAGTCATCAGGAGCCCTAAGGGTGACATTTGGAGGAATCTCATACTTCTCCCTAATAACCTCCAACCAAGAGGATGTTACAGCACTCTCTACCTGAGAAGACCGACCCGAGATTTCACCCTCTCTATCCCTAGACTCCGAGAAGGCATCAACTATTCTAACTGAGGGACTAGAGTGAGTCTCCTCCGATTCAGTCCCCGAGGAAGTGCTACCCCTAATTAGGGTTTGTGACAAGGAAGGAGCTTCCGGAAGGCTCCCCAACCCATTACCAACATCAGAAGATGCCGAAGAGGTCGACATTTCAAAATAACCAAAAAGAGAAGAAGAGAAAGTGAAAAGATGAACGAAAACACTAAAACCGAACCTGAATCAAAGTAAGGGACTTCGGATGGATGGGATTCTTCACAAGGTAGCTTGCTGGTTCGACAATGGCGGATGTATATCTCGCTTTGCAAAATAGAAGATGGTAAAAAGAGTCGTACAAGGCTCTTTCCCCCTTTTATATACATTCGGAGAATAATGGCTACCCAGGCGAACCGCCACGATAGTATCGCAACAATAATGATTTGAGAAACCCAAAAATCGGCTGCGCAATAAATGATGTACCAACGGACGTCTAGGAAAACGAGAAGACAGAACGCGTGACTTTTCGGGCACTCTTAAGACCTTAGTTATTCCCCGAGCTCCAACTAAGGCTTGGGGGGGGAGTAACTGATATACCACTATGCGACACACCAACCACTGCATGACACGTGCAACTGCAAGATCGGTTCATGACCCATAATAGAGCTCAGGCTCGGCCATATAACTTGTGTTCGGTCGCCCAGCTCGGGCTCGGCCACATAACTTGTGCTCGATCGCTTAGTTCATGTTCGGCCTTATAATCTGTGCTCGGCCATTTAGCACATGCTCGGTCATACATCTCATCCTCAGTCAGTCAAGGGCATAACCTACATGGGCCGAGCTCATAGTATCAAAGCAAGACAGTTCTCCCATAAAGACTAACTTGTATAGATGCAAGCTTGCAATGCAACACATCAATGATCAGACCTAATCATCACTTCAGTAAGCACCAAGCAGGAAATAAGGAAGCTATCTCCAACAAGGAAACTGCCACACTAAGTTACCATATTCAACAAGGTAACTGATATCTCCAGAGATCCAATCCCTATATTCATGGCTCCAAATCCTAATCAACTTAGGAGAGATATTGCCTATAAATTCAATCCTAAAGGTACGCTTTATTTTCATGCTCATTATTTTGGCTTTCATTACGAGTCTTTCAATTCAATTTATTGACTTAAGCATCGGAGCGGCTACCGCCGGAGCCAACCCGGTGGTCCTCTGATCTTCTGTTTCGAGTGTTTCGCAGGGAGCCGAGCTTGGATCTCACGTGGGCCAAAAAGTGCAGCATCAATATATATATATATATATATATATATATATATGTGTGTGTGTGTGTGTGTGTGTTTGTGTGTGTGTGTGTATATACACGATGGCGGATTTGTTGTGGCTAGGTGTCAAAATTTTGTTAGTTTTTGTTCTAATGCAAAACCTTTAGATCCTCCATTGAATGTATATATATATATATATATATATATATGTATATAGAGTATTTTATCTCTTTCTATTTTTTCTTATTTAGGGTTTACAAATCATGCAGTGGATGTGTCAGGTACGAATGTCTAAACTTATCAGATAATCCTTACATGGAATTTCATCTTGTTTCTATCTTTTGAGATAGACGTTAGAATAAAAGCAATAGAAAAAAAAATATTGAAGGAATGAAAAAATATGACTTGAGTTTCAGACTTAAGACTTGTGAATTTAAATTTAAAATATTTAAATTTTATTTTCAACCTTTTTATTATTTAACTATATGTTAAGATGATCCCACATTTTAATTGTTATGAAACATAAGATCTAATGATAGGCTAATTTAAAGTTTGCAATGAACTGAGATGATTTAAATATCATATAGAGTCAACGCCATAAGTAAAAAGATTAATTAAGATAACTTTTTTTCAAGTTTAAATTAAGTGTTAATTTAGTCAATGCCACTTTTAAGTTGCATGAAGAGGCGGGCTACTCAAAAAAATATAGCAAAATGGTGTCTCCAATCCTCTTGTCTGAGTTATAATTGCCAATGTTATATCTATTATTATTTTTTATACAATAATGAGGAACGGAGTGGACACTTGCATAATTAAAATAAAATTAATTTTAAATTGATTATTTTATGCCAAAGCCGTTATAATATAATGGTTAAAATGCT
Source organism: Nyssa sinensis (assembly GCA_008638375.1). NCBI lineage: Eukaryota > Viridiplantae > Streptophyta > Magnoliopsida > Cornales > Nyssaceae > Nyssa > Nyssa sinensis. The sequence continues at coordinate 15,074,681 of CM018034.1, forward strand.
AACATGATCTCTTAAGGGAGTTTGGGTTTAGGAATTCGATTGCTATTGCTAATTATATATATATATATATATATATATATATATATATATATATATAAAACAGGAAAACTCTTTCTAGGATCATTTTTGTTCACTAATTTAGCGAGGGAAAAAGAAAAGGAAAGAAAGAAACAATTTTCTTCATATTTTTTCTCCATAAATAAAATTAGAAATTCCGAATAAAGAAAAAGAAAGGAAAATGACATGTTATATTAAAAGAAATTCTACCATATTTTCTCTCTCATCCCTGCCTTTCATTATAATCAAACAAGATAAAATAATTTCTTTCATATTAGCCTTTTTCTTAATTTCTTTCACTAAATCTGTGAATCAAAGAGAACTTTAAGGTGACCTCACTCAATCAGATGCTTAAATAACACCGATTTGGAATTAACACTATCCTAATATTAATTAATATCCTATAAGCTTAGTTTAATGAATTTTTTATAAGACAAAAAATTATATTACTATATATGGAAATTAACTATATATACTTGCAGCTAGATTAATAATGTTATCCTTTCTGCAATTACTTTTGAGTCTAATTTGTTGTTGATGTTTGACGTGGAACAAGTGACGAATTCTTCGTGACTTAAAGTGATTCGATATGAGAAAATTTTTTGACCCGATTTTTGACTCATTTTTAGAATATTTTGATTTTCTAATTTTGTTAGAACTAATATTAATGGTTTCTTAATCGGAATAGTAGTCTCTTATTCGGATCACTATTATTTTGCTTTATAAATTTAATGTATTCAGTTGTTATTATACAGTTTTATTAATAATATTTTAATTTTGAAATTAAAGAGTTCTTCTCTTGTGAGATGAGTAATCTCCCTGATACTTGGTTTACAAGAAATTTGATATTTTCGATTTCTTTTCACGTTTTTATGCTACATTGATACAAAGTATTAAATTACTAGTTACTTTAAAACTTAAAAGATTGATTTATTAGAAACGGAGATCTAATACCATATTAAATTACCTGATGTTATTCTAAAAAATGAAGTTAATTAAAGAATGAGTCAATAATCTATAATCAAGTTAACAATTGAATTTTTTATTTCTGGATTAAAATATTTAAAAAAATTGGCAAAGGAGGGTCCAAAATGAGTTTGTGAATCAATATTAGATCATGCGTCCATATGCTTGACAATAGTCTATTAAATATTTGAACGCACCGGCTTTGAGATAATATGTCGGCCAGGCAGGCCCCTCCATGCATTCATTTGCGTAGGCCATGCCGGCCGGCCAGCACAGTTGAACAAACCCTCCCTTTTTGTCTCCATTCCATTTTGAGTCTATAAAAGAGGCTTTCCCATGCAAGAAGATTCGAAATTATATTATTAGCTTTGAAAATTATTGCCCACCAAATCAATGATTTAATTTTTATATTTCTAAAGATGTGTCCGTACAACAACTACATATTTATTAATTAATTCTGGCATTTTCTTTCTTTCAGGTATAAATCTGTCGTTTATAAATCGGGTTAATTATATTCAGTCATTTGAATAAATGATCTAATTTTAAAGAAACAAAAAACAGTTTTTACGGACTTGGTTTATTGACTTTATTAATAAATTCGATCTACACAAAAACCACTCTTAATCTTTTGTGTATCAGTAGCCTTTGAAGTGCACCTCAATATGTGTGTGTACGTTTGTGTGAAGAATAATTCGATGTTGAGGTGAATAATAAAAACATGTATTATCAATGTTCGAGCAGAAATTATAATAAATTGTTTTAATGATGTTTTTTTTTTTACAACGATGGGGCATGAATTGAGCTATCATAGGCCCATAGGGGGCAATCCCCCCCCCCCCCCCACCAAACTTTTTAAATTTTCTTATATAATTTTAAAAAAACATATATTCATCTAATTTATGTTCCTCCATTAAAATTCTTTACATTTTATTATTATTTTAATTCTAATTTGACCCTTTTAATAAAACTTTTGATTATTTTTTGAGATTTTTTTAGTGTAGTTTAAAGGTTTTTCGGGTCTCTTCTTTCTTTATTAGACTCTTGTTTAATTTGTAAACTCTTTTATATTAATAAATTTAGTTACTTATCAAAAAAATTATTTATTAATATTATATTTTTATATTTTTTTAATTTTTAAATATATGATTTAAATTTAAAAATAAAATATGTCTTTTTTTAAACTAAATTCTTGAGTCCATCTACTTGATGATGATGATGGAGAGGGTGAAATCAAATCCACCCTAATTGCTCGTAGAATGAAAATTCACATTATTATTCGAATAGGACTTTCATCCTTGTTTCAATGATGTTTCTAAGCATGAGGATCCATTCAATCACTGAAATTCACAAGTTCTGAAAATACTGTTGGATCACACAAAACCCTCTCACCATACTATTTTTGGGTAGGTGATGATATATCCAGCAAGATTATCATTGAACACACAAAAACACAAAATATATATATATATATATATATATATATATTTTGGTTACCATAACTACGATATGTAACTTTGACTGCTAAAAAAAAACAGCAGCACGTGTGCTGCTTCTTTTTGTGTTCAGCAGGAGTTTTAACTAACAATGGAATCACACAGACATGCCACGTATTAAAAAGAAGGTATACCATAGTCCTGACCAATAGACAAGTGACAAGTATTAAAAATACACCGACAAATACACGTGACATTTGTTCATTGACGAGAGATCAATGGTCTTGGACACACATTTTATTTAACGTGTGTGAAATTTTTGACAATTATAAAAATATTCTTTATTTTTTTGAATTATGTTATCCTTTCTTAATTTTATTGACAAATTACACACATAGTCAGTCCAATTCATCTTTAAAAAATAAAAATAAAAATAAAAAATAAAAGTGTCCCTTATAATTTAATTTTTTTTTTTTTTTT